>JAEQML010071078.1:0-16371 GCA_016904865.1 Pissodes strobi | reverse complement strand
TTGTCATTTTTGACCTCTTTATTAGTAGAAATCCCATTCAAAGCGGTGGCGGTGTCGCAATTTTTGCTAGTGTTGAAAAGAGGCTCTTTCTACACTCCTTTGCGTGTCGAAATGGAATCATTTGGACGCATCATCTTCGCTTTCAATTTCTGGCTGCTGTAGATACCAATTTTGGGTCATCTGGATATACAGAAGACGGCCCTAGATTTGGAGACATTGTACTATAAAAATACTAAAAATATTTGCCAAAAAAAACGTGCAAAAATACCAGAAAATTCAATATACAATTTTGTTACACTTAACGGTATAACCCGGTAGATGATACCACTATGTATGTACGTCGTACATTCGATCACGTCGAACATGCTCACTTGCTCACTAGACTAGGAAATGCATCGACACATGCAAAGGTATTAACACTCCCAATCTTAACTAGCATTAATTTCAGGAGTTACATGAAAGAATAAAATTGTAGAGGTATATGATACCGCGTTATACCACTTATTAAATCTATATAATGGTTTTATTTATAAATTTCCTTTTTCCTATTTCTAATCTAATACGAGTCGACCGACAGACATGCAACCGCAATTTTTTAAACCAATATTGTTTTTTTTTTACCATAGAAATCGAAAATTTAATACAGTATGTAAATGTAATATATTTTCGAATGATGATAATGAGGAAGCAAATTACATACTTTATTCAGGGATATTAAACTTAGACATTTTATTTTACGAAACTGTTGAGTAGATGTGATAATCCATAAACTGATATAATATTTAAACAAAACAAATAAAAAAATGAGATTACGATATTTAAACAAAACAAATAGAAATCCTAACATCAGCAAATACTATTTTCATGTTTTTATAACGGATAGATTTTTCACGTGGATCACAATTAGCTTTGGACTTTCTTAAGGCCTTTAGTTTTATACACATTTAGTATGTTTTTTGACTGGGCTTACCCGTCAAACGCTTTCTCTGGACGTTAACGGCTTAACTCTTGAGAAAGCTGCGAGCCAAGCTAAATACTCCGGGAGTAAACGTAGAATAAGAAGTAAAATAGAAATTGTTTCATATTGCTGTAGGTCAAAATGATGCGTTTTGGATAAAGAAAGGTTGGAGGTTTCTCACAAAAGATAAAAAAAATACAAATATAGTTACTGCCTATTAAAATTCTATAGATTAGTATTTTCCTTTTATTTCATCAGAGTTCGGTTTTTAAAAATAATGATACTATATTTATAAAACTGAACTTCTCGGAAGTATTTTGACGGTTTGTTTAAGCGATGATTCAGGCCCAACTTTCTTTTAGCGTTCTATATGAAGATGTTATTCATCCGTTCATATTACTTATATCCACAATTTCCTTTTCGCTGAAATGCCTTTTTTCAGTAAAATTATGAATTATTTTTCATATCATAGTTAACATATTTTTTGTTATTACATGTTTTGTTACTATAGCCTGGTCTAGAAAAAAACTATTAATAAAATGCCAGAATTGCTGCAGAAATGTATAATTAACAATTTTAATTTTTTTGTTTGTACTTTAGAATAACGAAAATCTGTTATGATAATAGGTTTGTTCTAGCAGCGATTTCAAACGGTTTCAAACCATCTGGAGTTTGCGCATAACGATATAAGCGTCGCTTATATTACTATGCGCAAACTCCGGATGGTTTGAAACCGTTTAAAATCGCTACTAGAACAAACCTATTGATAATTAGATAATTCATTTGACCAATAAATGGCTTTTTAATGATGTAACATTTTCTTCGCGCAATTTTTTATTTTATGGACGCTACCAAGATACTTACTTGAATTTATATTAGTACTTAAAGCGACATTTTTGGCCTGCGTAGCTGATATCTCATGCTCAATAATGTACTCTTCGTACCTGACATTTTCTCTATCCATAGCAGGCGTCGCCGCGATGGTATTCATGACGTACAATAACAGAAGAACTGCGAAGTTTAGAAAAGACAATGACGTCATTTTTCATCTTGTTGAGGATGGTTTGATGTGGCCGAGGCTGTAACAGAATTTCCATATTTTTAAGTCGGTTTGATAAGCTTAAAAATAATTCAAATATTGTTCGTTTATTTCATTACCAAATAAAATATAAACGTTGCAAGGATTCTATCAGATTTTTCGAACAGAAATTTGAAAAAAATGCAAAAATAGGAATAGGTACTAGGTACTAATATAATGACAATAATAACAATAATTTTGAAAGTTACTCTGTTGTGTAACTTTATTCTTCCGTTTTTTGTCTTAGTTTCTTTGGTTTTATTTTTTCTCTCTCTCTTTTATGAGTATTAGAACGTGTTAAGAAAACTCCTTCGTTTATTGTATTTCATATAAGTTGTTGCAACACGTACTTTAAAGATCTACCCTAGTTTATTTGCGGAGACGAGGCCAAATATAATCACAAGATTAAACGAACTTACCTTTAAGTGATGTTCGATCTTGATTATATGCAGGCCTCGTCGAAGTAAATAAAGTCCCGAAGCCCTCCCTTTGGTAATAATCCCCAAAAACTTGCAACAATGTCTTTAAAATAGGCTAAGGTCCCAGGGAGAGTGCGGGGTTGGGAAGTGAAGGAATATTATGTTTTGTCAGCTTTAAAATTTGTGATTGATATGGGCAGAGACGGAGGTACTACACTAGTTTATTTACGGAGACGAGGCCAAATATAATTATTGCGAATAATAATAAACCTGATACCATTTTATGTATCTAAAATGCTGATACTAATAGCACCGAACAATAAATATTATTTTTAAACTATGCTAATAGCTAATACTTACTATGTTGGAATATAAACAAAAATCAATTCCCTAATAAGTATAATCTATGGACCATACATAACTGTTAAGCCGCCAGACATATTAATTTTATTTACGTGACATCGAACAAGAACTGAAAATTGGTTTTATAAAAGGAGCTGATTAGGCATCAGCGTTATGAACGTTAGTTATGCGTTTGTTGTATATAAGAGAGAGAATAGTGGGTTGGTTGATATAAGTAGATCGCGCGGGTACCTTCTAAGTGTTTCTCACTTGGAAAATAAAAGTTAATTAAAACAGAAACCTTTTGTATTGTATTTACCCCATATAACCAAGAGGTTATGGGCCCAATGCACGTCGCGAAAAATTAAATACCTTGAGTTTGCCGTTTTTTTTTTTAAAAAACTTAGGACTTTTCTCGGGACTTTTGTTTGTTTGGTATTCGGTGTTCTTTTTAGTTGTAGTGACAATGGAAAATAAAAGTGTAAAAAGAAACATTAAACCGTTTGATGGTGAAAAGTATAGTGTGTGGAAGTTTCGTATCAGAGCTATTTTAACTGAGCTTGACGCGATTAAAGTCGTCGACAGTGAAATTCCTGTTCCGCTGACCGATGAATGGACTAGATTGGAGCGTATTGCCAAAAGTGTAATAGTGGAATATTTGTCAGATTCTTTCCTGGGTTTTGCAAAAGAAGAAAATACTGCCAAGGAGATTTTGCAGAACTTAGACACTATTTATGAGCGTAAAAGTTTGGCTTCGCAGTTAGCGCTTAGAAAAAGGCTGTTAAGCTTAAAACTGAAGGGTGACATGTCCCTTATTCAGCATTTCACCATATTTGATGAGCTTGTTGGTGAGTTATTGGCTGCAGGAGCCAACCTGGAAGAAACTGACAGAGTCTCACATCTGTTGCTAACTCTTCCAAGCTCCTACGATGGTGTAATAACAGCAATTGAGACACTGTCCGAGAATAGCCTTAACTTGGCCTTTGTTAAAACTCGACTCCTTGACCATGAAATCAAACTTTTAAATGAAGGTCGTGATACAAGCCACAAAGTCCTGATGAGTGATAGAAAACCTGATTCAAACGAAGAGAAGCGTTTTAAACGACTTAAAGTTTTTAAGCGTCCCCAGAACTCTTACCAGAATAACCCAAAATTTAGTAAACACCACTTTAAAAATAATCAAAAGGCTAAATTTAACAAAAAATGTCACCATTGTGGAAGAAAAGGACATATGAAGAGGGAGTGTTTTTATTATAAAAACACACACGAATATAAAACACCATCAAATCAAAGGCAAAGAACTGTACAAACAGTGCAGGTAAACGAATCAAATCCAAACCAAAATTCAAATTTTGCATTTATGATGGGGGCTCAAAAGCGTTTAAAAGATTCGAAAAATAAAATCACATTTATTCTGGATTCTGGTGCCTCAGACCATATTATTAACCGGTCTGACCTAGCTGAAAATTTTTCTACCATGTTCCCACCTGTGAATATTTGCGAATTTATAACAGCTATTAAGAAGGGGAATCTAGAAGTCAATGGGAGTCAATGGCACTTTAAAGGATGTGCTGTACTGTCCTGATGTTCCCTACAATTTGCTTTCTGTGTCAAAGATGCAAAATGCTGGTATGACGATACTGTTTAATGAAACAGGGGTGACAATATCAAAAGGTGGTAAGACGGTAATAAAAGGTAAACCGTTAAACAATTTAATTTCCATTGAATTAACCATTAATAATTCGTTAATAAATAGTAATTTACATGCATTTGGAACATCACAAACAAATTATCAAATTTGGCATCAACGGTTAGGGCATATTGGCAAAAATAAATTTATTGAGTTAAAAACTAAACAGATGGTCGAAGATGTAGGTCTTATAGATCATATTACAGTCCCTGATAGTTTATGCGAGGCGTGTATAAGTGGTAAACAAACACGGTTACCCTTTAATAGGCATAAAGATAAAAATTATGTCAAGAGGCCGTTATTTATAATACATTCAGATGTTTGTGGCCCTATTACTCCATCAACTGTTAATGAGAAAAATTATTTTCTTTTATTTGTTGATCAATTTACTCACTACTGTGTAACATATTTGATTAAAAATAAATCAGATACGTTTTTAAGTTTTAAGGATTATGTTGCAAAAAGTGAGGCTCATTTTAATTTAAAAATCGTTAATTTATATTGCGATAATGGAGGAGAATATTTGTCCTCTGAGATGAAACAATTTTGTATAGACAAGGGCATTAGTTATCACTTGACTGTTCCACGAACCCCACAATTAAATGGTGTGTCAGAGCGTATGGTGCGAACCATAACAGAAAAAGCCCGTACAATGATAAACGGAGCCAATTTAGATAAAGTTTTTTGGGGTGAGGCAGTGTTAACTGCTACTTATCTAATAAATATTTCACCTACTAGGGTCCTTAAGGGTAACAAAACACCATATGAATTGTGGCATAATAAAAAGCCGCAAATAAAGTATTTAAAAATTTTTGGTTCAACAGTATATGTGCATAATAAAACTAATAAAAGGAAATTTGATGAAAAATGTTTTAAGGGCATATTAGTTGGGTATGAACCAAATGGGTATAAAGTGTGGGAAGTGGAATCAGAAAAGTTTATTGTAGTCAGAGATGTTATTGTTGATGAGATTGATTATTTAAAAACGAGGCCTTCGTGTAAAGAGGTGAGTTTGCAAAAACCTCTAATTAAAACTGATCTTTCTGACTTGTCAAAATCAGTGATTCAATTTCATAACTCTGACAGTGTAAAACCAGATATAAATAAATCTGGAGGTGTGAAACCAGATATAAATAAATCTGGAGCCCAAACTGATATTTCTGACCTACCGTCAAAATCAGTAGTAAATACAAATGGATGTTTATCTCAAGACAAAGAAAAACAAAATTTAAAGAGTGCCACCGTTGATGTTCGACAAAGTGAAAGAATTAAGCAATTACCTCCCATTTCTTATAATGAAGATAATAGTCTTGATTATGTTTTATGCGCGCAATCTATTAGGAATAGGGACGATAGAAAAAATGGGAAGGTGCTATAAATGACGAAATAAATTCTTTATTAATGAACAATACCTGGACTTTAGTTCAAAAGCCAGAAAATAAAAACATAGTTACTTGTAAATGGGTCTTTTCTCTTAAAAATGACGAGTATGGAAACCCAATAAAATATAAAGCTCGCTTAGTAGCAAAAGGATTTAGTCAAAAATAACATGTAGATTATAATGAAACCTTTCCCCTGTAGCTCGAATATCTAGTTTTAGGTTTTTAATAGCATTTGCAAATCAACATTGTTTATTGGTACATCACATGGATGTTAAAACCGCATTTTTAAACGGTAAATTAAAAGAAGACATTTATATGCAAGTTCCTGAGGGAATAAAAAGTAAAAATAATGAAGTTTGCAAATTAAATAAAGCACTGTATGGTTTAAAACAGGCGGCAAGATGTTGGTTTGAAGAGTTTGAAAAGATTCTAATAGAAAAAGGGTTTAAAAACTCACCTGTAGATAGATGTATATATATTTTAGATAGGGGTAGTATTTCAAAGAATATTTATATTGTACTATACGTTGATGACACAGTAATTTCAACTGAAAATATTGACACAATGAATAGTTTTAAACAATATTTAACGAATAAGTTTCTAATGGTAGATTTAAAGGAAATAAAATTATTTTTAGGTATAAAAATTTTACGTGATAGTAATAAAATTAGTTTGGACCAAAGTGCTTATATTAAAACAATATTAAATAAATTTAATATGAGTGACTGTAAATCTGTCAGTAGTCCCCTTGAAAGTAAATTAGACTACGTAGCATTGAATTCGGATGAAATATATGATGCTCCTTGTAGGAATGCTATTGGATGTCTAATGTATTTAATGGTTTGTACAAAACCAGATTTAAGTGTAGTAGTTAACATTTTAAGTAGATTTATGAACAAATGCAATAAAGAACTTTGGCAATGCATTAAAAGGACCTTAAGATATTTAAAGGGTTCAATAGATATTAAATTAAACTACACACGGCAGGAATATAAAGAATTTTTATTAGGTTTTGTTGATTCAGATTGGGGTGGCAGTGTAGATAGTGATAGAAAAAGCACAACAGGTTATTTATTTAAATTGTTTGAAAATGCAACTATTTGTTGGAATACAAAAAGACAAAATTCTGTCGCTGTTTCATCGACAGAGGCTGAATATATGGCTTTATTTGAATGTGTTAAAGAAGCATTATGGTTGAAATCTTTGGCTGCTAGCATTAATATAGATATTATAAATCCAATAAATATTTACGAAGATAATACCGGGTGTATAAGTATTGCAAAGAATCCAACAAGTCATAAAAGGTCAAAACATATTGATATTAAATATCATTTTTCTAGAGAGCAAGTTGAGAAAAATGTAATTAAAATTGTCTATGTATCCACAGGTAATCAAGAAGCTGACATGCTGACTAAGCCTTTAGCAGCACCGAAATTTTTGACCTTTAGAAGTAAAATAGGCTTAAATTAAGTAAGTTAGGGTAAATGGTCTGATTGGGTTTTCCTGGGTTTCCCCAATCCTTGCAGCAAATGTTGGGCCATAATTGTAATCGTCGTTCCCAGAATGCACTAAGGAGGTACCTACTTTAGTTAGAAAATAGCATGTAAGAGTAACATGTATTATATTATTAGAAGTATTTTTAGGTGTTTATTAGGATTAATTTTTGAGGGGGCGTGTTGGAATATAAACAAAAATCAATTCCCTAATAAGTATAATCTATGGACCATACATAACTGTTAAGCCGCCAGACATATTAATTTTATTTATGTGACATCGAACAAGAACTGAAAATTGGTTTTATAAAAGGAGCTGATTAGGCATCAGCGTTATGAACGTTAGTTATGCGTTTGTTGTATATAAGAGAGAGAATAGTGGGTTGGTTGATATAAGTAGATCGCGCGGGTACCTTCTAAGTGTTTCTCACTTGGAAAATAAAAGTTAATTAAAACAGAAACCTTTTGTATTGTATTTACCCCATATAACCAATATACTACATGTATGAAAGTGAATATATACGTTATAGTCAAAGCCCAAAGTGTGGTCATTCCTAGGGCTGATCTGATTGCTTAAAATCCGAAAACGAAATTTTGCTTAATTTGAATTAGTTACAGTTAGTTTATGTCAGCTTTCATAAAACAAGCAAAACGATTAAACGCTACCAAAATTTGCACTAATTATTTCGAAATTTGATCAGTCAATTTTAAGAATAACCACTCTGCGGGCTCTGACTACAAGACAATAATATTATGCATATTATACATCTACTTACTATATCTGAGTATGGCTTTAAAATATTAATTTAGAATAATCCCAATGCATATGTGTTTGAGGCACCGAAAGAGGTATAATGATTAATGATAAGTCTAAAGTAATCTTAATGTTGTTAATATAAACATTGACCGATCGGCTGATTTGTTTGAACGCTACATCGGCCGAATGCTGGGATTAATGGACTGTTTTAAGTAGGTAGATGGTAGATGATATTTTAATCTACAGAATTAGAATAGAGGGTTATTTGGCATTTGACGGTTTTGATCGTGGATGTTCGTATATTTGGAATAAATATTGTGGGTTAATAAAACACGAATAGTTAACTATATTCTGTCAGGATGACTAAAAGAAAAATACAACGCATAGTTAAAATTATATTTTAAACGTGCGTTTATAGGTCAAAGCTTCTATCTGAACTAACTTAAGCTCTTCGTTAAGAGTCTATCTAAATCTACATCATCATTTCGTCAACCCATATCGATATCAGGTTGTTTACATTAACACCAAACACCATTAAAGTCTTTTATTTATGGGACACGGTTTCCGTGGGTACTCTTATTGCCTTTTCTTAGTCAGCGATCCTGACGCTGCTAACAATTCGTTTACTCAGAACTTCAAAAATAATTATTGGAACAAAATATAACGCAAGCTAACATTTCACCAGCCCTTAACTAACTCTGCATTCGTTCCCAGGCACTGATATCGGTACTTATTGGGACCATATTTCAACATAAAGTACTTAAGTAATAATTTACGACCTTTCTGGACGTTCAGACACGGTAAATACACAAACTTACCGTGGTTCAGATATATGGTTACGTATTAATTAACAAACTGCGTACAAAATAAGTACAGACTAAAAAATATAAATGTCTTTTCTAGTATTAGAAGATATAATGTGCCACATAAAGTACAATCTTTGTTTATATAGGGAATAGTTATTCAACCTCGAACTGAAAAAAGGCCTCATCGCTAGATGGCGTCCGGCCTGAAATGTGCCCATTCTTAAATTTCAAAAAATTACTACGGGTCCTACGAGAGACGTTGCAAGGAGGGAGTTTCTACATTTCTATTGGTGCATTCCCCAGGGGTGTTACCTGGCGGCGCGGAGTGGTGCCGCGTGGACGAGTGTTCCAATAATTCCGAATATCTCATTGTTTATTTTTAATTTTCCGCCATTGTTCAAGTTGAAGAAGCTTTACTTTGTAAAATGTTTGTGTTTGGGTTGTAATGATTAATTTTGGGCTGAGTAAATTGCGATTATCTATCTACGTTTTTTTTCTAGGTAAGTACAAAAGTACCCACTTCCTTTGTATTGTAGTTTTTGTCGGAAATCAGAGTATTGCAATAGCAGTTTCGAAGTAGAACAGGTTTAATTAAATAGGATGAACATTTTTATAATAATCATATATATGTAGATAGGGATAGGGTAAATCTTTACATCTACTTTTTTATATCCATCAGTATGCTTTCTCATAATATTAACGTTTATTTTGTACGTAAGTACATATACACAGAAGTTGCACGTCTAGGTGTCTATGAACAGTTTTGAATAGTTAATTAATTGATTGATAGGCATATATAGGGAAGGATGACAAATGTATGGAATGAATATTGAATTTAATTAATAGCATATTATGATATAAGTGTATAAGAGCACTTTTAAAGCACGCGCGTTTAGATGTCTTTAAATTTACTTCTTTGGGTTGTTCCACATTTGTATTTTTTTAATTGTTTCAGTTTTTGACAAACAAATTCTTTACAAACTAAGTCAAAATTACATTAGATTTTAATTTGTTTCAGATAACGTCTATTTTGAGAGCATCAATTTGTAAAGGAACATCCACTGGGCGAGAAAGCTTTCTTTGATCGCTGTGCCTACAAAGTATGTCTTCGTCATTAGTGCCAAATATTTTCCCATTAAATGTGGTTCATGAAATCTGAGCAGTTAAATTTTTAAAGACTGCTTTTTGTGTACTCGGGTACACAAAAAGCCTTCACCTGATCAAAACATCCCTTACAATAGGAAGAGTTCCAAAAGAAAATAAAGACCAGTGTTATTGTGCCTATCCCGAAAGTGCCTAGACCAAATAAACCAGAAGAATATATTGACCCATTAATTTATTATCGGTAATAGACAAAATTCTGGAAATTGTGTGGGTGGTTTCTAGAGGTAAACAAATTGTTATTTAAAGGTCAGTCGGGTTTTTGGGAAAAACATTCGTGCGAGTCAGCATTACAGTATGTGTGTTCGAAATGGTGTTCATATATTCATGATGGAAATGTTGTCCTGAGCATTTTCATTGACCTTCAGCGTGCGTTTGAGACCATCAATAGGAGAAGACTTATCCACAAACTACAGGCCTACGGAATTACAAACAGTGCACTTATCACCTGGAGGATCGCTCCCATGTGACTAGAGTGAATAATGTGTCCTCAATTCCGTTTGATAGTGAGATAGAGGTGCCGCAGGGCAGTGTTCTGAGCCCCCTTTTGTTTGTACTATGTCAATGACCTAGACCGAGTTTTAAATAATATGTTTCTAAGTTTGTTTGTGTTGATCTGTGTTTGCGGGAAGGATTTTAATCAGGTAGTAGATACTATGAAATCAAAACTTGGCATCCTTTATAACTCGTTGTGTGTAAATAGGCTTAGATAAAAAAAAAAGACATAGTACGTGGTTTTTTGGCTCTAAGCAGAATTGTAATAGATTTCTAGAAAATAATTATTGGATTAAGAGAGATATCTAATAGCCTATTTGAAAATGCATCTAGTAATATTTAGGGGTAGTCTTGGATTCTCAGCTTAAGTTTTCGTTACATGTAGATCATATTAGAAAAAAAATTGGAAAAGATAGAATTTTTTAGGAGAATAGCTGAGATTCTTAGTCACTGGAGTTGTGTTCTTATATATAATACCATTATATATCTGCATTTGAATTACTGTTGTTCATTGTTGATATCAAGTAAAAAGGCTAATATACAAAGACTCCAGTTGCTACGAAATAAAGCTATGCACACTATATTGTTCTGTACACGTTATACTCCCATTAATTTGATGCTAAAGCCACTTAGATGGCTTTCAATACAGCAAAGCGTAGAGATGTCCAATGTACTATTTATTTTTAAAACAAAAAACCAATTATTGCCCGAATAAGCTGGTTTGAAGGTGCTTCATGTTTATCCCACCGGGAATTCATAATTAATGTTTTATTAAGGACTTTAATATATAAATAATGTAAGTCATATTCAAAATGCGAATTGACATTATAATTTTTTTATTCACTATCCACTTTTATTCACGGAGTAAAAAACAACATTTTAATATTACTCCAAGAGTTATTTTTAGTTACTTAGTATTCAAAAAAGTTGTTTGCAGTTTTTTTTAACTGGAACACAAAACTTTAAATGTATATTATATAATTGTATTTTTCCAATTTACTACAATTAAGGATTTTTTCACAGTGTAAAAAAGTAATATTTTTCTAACGAGTTTGGATTTTTTAAATTAAAAAGTAACTTTTATGGACCAATATTGTTTGGCAGGAAACATGATTTTGAATATGATTTGACAATTTTAAATATATATACATATATAAGTTTTTAAATAATAAAAAATGAGATCTGTGAATCATTTTATATTTAAATAAAGATAAAACATTAATCGACGGATTACAATTAATTTATTAGTTGATTCTTATTAAATGGTGATGCTTTTAGGTTGTATCTATGTTAATGTAGTCCAATTACTTTTCGATATTTAAGTAATATTTATAAGTACTTATTTATGGAGTTGTAGTCGATCTAATCTCTTGATACATCAGTTTATCACAATAGCTATATTAGCAACTTCTGATTGAAAAATAGCAAAAATAATTATGGTTTCTGGTGATTAATTGTAACTTATAATATACAAGAAAGTTATTTTAAGAACATGTATAACTTTACAAGTTTGATAGGCAATAACACAAAACTTTGATATGAAAAAATTTGGCATCTAAGATAAAATAAATGAATTATTTCAAAGGGAAATAATACAAGTGAACATAAAATGATCAGTTGAAAATAAGGGATGAATCAAACCAGAAGTTGCCCGAAACAGCACACTATATACACTTCTTAGTTCTTTAGTTTTAAGGGTTGTATAGGTTGATGTGTTTTATCAATTGAATTGTTTAATTTTCGAGTAAATATAGTTTTACTCGGATGTTGTTTATTTCACTATCCTAAATCCGAATTTTTTCAAAAATTATTTACTTGATTATAGTATCAGTAGATGTCGCTGCGATACAGATAAACACGCTAGCAATCGGCTCCCCAAAAAGTTAAAGTTTTCCAAAATCCAGTGAGTTTTTATAGTTATCCAAACCTAACTTTGGTGCAAGTTTTTGCTAAGCTGCATTCGGGCTCCAAATTATTAGGTAAATATGGCCAAAACCCTAAAAGAAGTGAATAGTCGCATTGACACACTAACCGGCATGTTCAACCGGCTCATCACTGAGTTTGAAAATCGTGACAAATCAGCACGGCCCCGAATCTCAGCTGTTGGCCCATCATCCAGCCTTCCTGAAGAATTTTCAGACTTTAAGACATTGGTTCTAGAAGAACTCCAAGCTCTTAAGAACGATCTTCAAAGCATTCAAAAACAAAACGATAATTTGCTACTTGAAACTACCACTACGCAGATGCGCAGAAACAATTTCTCATTAATCATCCATGGCGTCGAAGAGAATCGAAACGAAAATGTTTATACGGAGACGTTAAATTTTATATCGACCAAATTCAACATCAACATCGAAAAAACCGATTTAGCGGAATGTCACCGTATGGGATCCAAACACAAAAATTCCGAAAAAATACGACCCATTGTAGTAGCGTTTACACATCGATGGAGACGAGACCAAATATTTTTCGCGAAAAAGACACTAAAAAGTTCGAACTTCATGATTACGGAACTTCTTACAGTCGCGAATCGTAATTTATTTAATAAGGTGCGTGACGCTATGGGAAATGCTACTTGGACTCAAGGTGGCTTTGTTTATATTTTTTATAATAATAAAAAAGTGCAAATTAGATCCGAGTCAGAATGGGCGCATATTCAAAGTGAAATGTAATAATACTGTTTAGTGCGTACGGCTTATCTTGTTTATTAGATTACCAGCTTTAATTGGAATAAAAACTGTAAGTTAAGTTAATGTTTTGGTTTATTAGTTACTTTATTGATTTGATAATAAGTATTAACAGAATATGTATAATTATCCATAATGTATTAATAATTATTTACCTATTTGATAAACTACCCTTTTCGGACTACATTGTAGGTTGTTTTTATTGTTTTTTTATTATAAGATCGAAATGATTTAAAACTCTTATGATAACTATAGTAATTTATCTTTTGTTTTTTTCTTTATGGGGAGTCAAGCTTCGTAAAATTCCTAAAAACATTTTTAATTTTTTTTGTCTTTTTCTATATTTTAGGGTAAAGGTTTTTTTTCCTCTTTGGTATTTCTTACTTGATTGGTTGTTTTATTTCTTAAGTGAGTTGTGCATTATACAAGTATAACTAAGTACTTATTTATTTAATTTTACAGAGGAATGAATACTAAAAATTTTAAGGTTTGTCACTTAAATATTGCTTCCTTAACAGCGCATTTTATTGAGTTTAAAGAACATATTCTTCGTGAGTGTTATGATGTTATAGGTGTAGGAGAAACAAATTTAAAGCCACATCTATCAAGTGAATTTGTTCACATTAATAATTTCAATTTTTATAGATGGGATAGGGTTGGTCGTAATGGGGGCGGAGTCGGTGTTTATATAAGGGATTCTCTGCCACATGAAATAATTGATCAATACCATGATATTATAGAATGTTTATGGATTAAAATTAAATTAAAAGCGGAGTGTTTAGTTATTGGTTGCGTTTATCGTCCACCAGATTTTTCTGTTAATCGTTTTGTGTCCGAAATTGAAAAAATACTTATGGATCAACTTCCACAAACTGATAATTTAATTCTCTTTGGTGATACAAATATTAATTTATTTGACCCTACTGAGTATGGAGCTCGCAAATTTCTAGAAGTGCTTGATGGGTTGGGCTTAAAACAAATTATTGATGAACCAACAAGGATTTCTCGAACCTCTTCAACGCTCATAGATCATTTAATTGTAACTGAAGACTTACATATTTTGCAATCTGGAACTCGAGGGCTGGAAATCTCTGACCATGAACTGATTTATGGTGTGATTGGCCTTGAAATTGTAAAAGAAAGGGTGGAATCAGTTACGTTCAGAGACTTAAAAAATGTAAATCTCGTAGGTCTTTACGACTCTTTAAGATCAATTCCTTGGCAAAATATTTACGATATAAACAACATTGATGAAAAGCTAAATTTTTTTAATAAGAACATAACGCTACTTATGGATTTATTTACTCCTCTTAAAACCGTTCAAATAAAGAAAAAAAATCTTCCATGGATAACACAAAACATAAAAGATATGATTAAACTAAGAAACAAGGCAAAATTTAAATTTAAAAATAACAAAACCCCAGAAAACCATAACGCGTATAAAGATCTAAGAAACTATATTAATAAACTTGTAAGCAAAGAGAAAAAAATTTTTTTACAACAACAGCTTAACACTAAAAATTGCAAAGTCTTTTGGAAAACATTAAAGAATTTTAATATTTTCTCTAACAAGAAAAACTGTAGCATTCCTGACAATCTTTCTAATCCAAATGACATTAATAACTTTTTTATAAATAATATACCATCACCTAGTAACATTTCTTCAGCAGTTTATGAATACTATAAAACACCTAAAACTACCTCTGATAAATTTAAATTTCTTACAGTTTCAGAAAATGAAGTTTCAAAACTTTTAACTCAAATTAAAACTAGATCTGTTGGTTCTGATGGAATACATGTAAATTTTTTAATATTCTGCTGTCCGTTTATCTTACCATTTATTTGTCATCTGATAAATTTCTGCATTTTAAATTCTGTATTTCCGTCTCAGTGGAAACTGGCCAATATTACTCCTTTACCAAAAATAAATATTCCAAATAGCTTTAGTGATTTAAGGCCAATATCCATTTTACCAATTTTATCTAAAGTCATTGAACGTGCCCTTAAAAATCAGATTGTAGAATATGTTGAAACTGAAAAGTTAATCGATAATACGCAATCGGGTTTTCGAGAGGGACACAGCTGTGCCTCCGCACTTCTTAATGTAACTGATGACATTTTTAGGTCCATTGATAAGGGTAACTGTACAATTCTTGTTCTCCTAGATTACTCTAAGGCTTTTGACACCATAAATCATGACATACTGCTAGTAGTCTTGGAGTACCTTGGATTCCATAATAATTCTATAACCTTAATTAAAAATTATCTCAAGAATCGCGAGCAGAGGGTGATTTTAAATGGTGTTAAGTCTGACTATCTTAAAATAAAATCAGGTGTACCTCAGGGGTCCATATTGGGACCAATTCTTTTTATTTTATATACCTCCAAGTTTCCAGACTTTTTAAAATACTGTAAAATTCAAAAGTACGCAGATGATACTCAATTATACTACCCTTTTTTACCCTCGCAATTGGAACAGAGTTGTAATTTGGTTACAGAAGATTTAAATAAAATAAATGAAATTTCTAGACATCATGACCTTTATTTAAATCCTAATAAGTCTGTTGTTATGTTTTTTGGGAGACCTATTGATGTAAAGCGTTTAACAAAAAAAGTATCTGTAAAAATTGAAGCGGATATACTTCCTGTGAAAATCGAACACCAAAATTTAGGGCTTACTTTTGATAATGAACTCCGGTTTAAGAAACATATTTCTATTTGCATTCAAAGATGTATTGGAGGATTGCGTGCTCTTTACAACTCGAGACATTTGCTTGATCAGAAAACTAAAAAAACGTTATGTGATACTATGATTTTATCCATATTTAACCACTGTGATGTGGTGTATGGCCCTTGTTTGACTGCAGAATACTGTGAAAAAATAGAGCGAATTCAAAAATACTGTTTAAGATTTATTTATGGAATTCGCCGTAGGCAACCAATTAGTCATAAACTGATGGTCACGGGTTGGGTTAATATGAAAACAAGACGTTTGATCCATAAATGTGTTTTATATAACAAAATTATTAAATTAAAATCTCCTCAATATTTATTTCAAAAAATAACTTTTAGGACAGATGTAAACACACTTAACTTGCGATTT
>JAEQML010071077.1:0-16372 GCA_016904865.1 Pissodes strobi | reverse complement strand
GATATTTTTCTATTTCCAGCACAAACGTAATGTTGGCCTTTTCGTCAGTTTTTGATAGGGAACGCGGCATTGTAAACGAGAACGGGCACATTCACACGCATCCTTCCGATAATCGTAAACAACTAAAGTCTGGCGACCAACCCGTTTGATCGTCTGCAATCGGTCTTCAACGAAAATAGTCGTAGTCGCAGCAGTGAACTAATTAGTATTGGTTTTAATAGGACAATCGCCTTACGACTGGTTGCTTAGTCGCGGGCAACCGATCGCCTCGTTTTGGTTTTCTCAGTGGACGACGTGCCTAACTCTTACCGTTTTCGAATTATTACGATGAAAAATACGCTTTTAAAAATATTCTTTTTATTTATTTTCTTTTAAGTAAAAATTGTTACAAGTTAACTAAAACAACATACAAACTCAACATCTAGACTAAGGTTTTTGTTAAAAAAAATATATATTAAAGTGGGTTAGGCGATTTTTGCAAAACGAAATATAAAAGATTGTTGTTTTGCAATAACTTCCTTGAAAAGAGTAGGTATCGAAAGAAAATCTAAAAATTGTCATAAAATAAAGAGGTTTAACTAGGTAAATATTATTTAATTACTTCCTCCATTTGATCTGGATCAATTCTAAACCAATTCCTTCAAAATCTTCCTGAAAATTCACATATTCGACAATATCTAAAAAGTCATAAAAAGGCTTGGCATCTTGGGGAATTAAACTGTACAAATATTTTAGGTCCTTTATTTTTTCGGCGGCAGTGGTTTACCATTTGGCCATAAAGGAGGCAAATCTATATATTTTAGAACAGGCTTTCGCACCTTTCCCGTTTTTTCAATATGTACCTCTAAAAATCTCTCATCTGACACATGGTTTTTCATAAATAAAACGGTAGAATTTTCTTTTGTAATCTTCATCACATGTGTTTTCAACCAATTTATGTTCTCTTTATTTGAATCAACTTTTCGATTTGTTATTGATTTTTCCAATAAATTGACTGAAACTATTTCATCAGACCTGATACGATTTACAATAAACTTATTTTTTCTTCAAACGTCAGTAAATCCGTCATTACTCGACTGTGTAGGCGGCCGTGAAGTTTCGTTTTTCCTCCGCCGGAGCTTTACTTTTCACTTTTCCGTCGGCGGAGGTAAAAGTGTGTAACGCTCAGTTCCCAAACAAATACAAACCTGATTTACATAATATACAAATTTACAATAATCTCCAACTTCACAATAATCTTCAAGTTCACAATCGGTGGTACAGCCTTTAGTGCAGGAACAATGGCGGCCCCCAGCTTTTAGACAGTGGAGAAGGGTCGTGGTGAGTTATAATGCCTGAGCGCCACGCGGTTAACTTATCGCCATGCCCTGATGCTGGATCTTCAGTGAGATTCGACCAATAACCACGAATTGCTCTCCTCCCCGCTGTAACCTATTGAAAAACTTGGAAGGGGAAACAAAAAGAAATATCACCCCAATTAAACAAAAATATGTGTATATTCCGTATTGGTGACTATACTTTTGAATTAAATAAGAAAAATAATTGCTACAAGAAGAATTTCTTGTATATGTAGCTATGACAATTAATATATAAATGTTTGCTAAAGATGGAATATTAAAAGTAACGGTTTAATGTTAAATAGTACTTTATGTTATAACTACGGCGCCCTATAAATACGAATACGTGATCACGTGTCGTTTACATGCCGTTGATTGGTGCTAAAACCTATACGGTACAAAAATATGATAACTTCTTCTACTTCGACACTCTAAATAACTCTAATCAAAAAGCAAGAAGTTAACGTGCTATTTCAAATGTACTAGATTCATGTAAGTAAAATATTCACCTATTAAATAGTAACCGTACCAGAGGCAAATCTATATGATTACGCGTCGATACGCTATGCTTATATGCGAACAGTTTCAAAAATATTTATATTATACGACGCTGAAAAGAAGTAAAACACGCGAACAAGACACGCTGAAAAGAATTAATAACACGCCAAAACTATCCGGATTAGCTGGATAATCCAGTATACATATGCTAACTATTGAGAATAATTCGTTACTCCCAAATAACTTGAAGGTAACTATATTTTAAATCAAGTCATACCATCAATACTTTCATTAAGCAAATTCATCCGAAAATTTAATTTAATTCGCCCTAAATCACCAATCAAATAAAACACAATAATAAAATGAAATAAAATAAAAGTCCCAAAATACACTATATAAAATCCTAAATTAAGACTTATCTGATACGTTATCAAGCCAACAGTGAGTTCATCCAGGATCTAGGTGTTCGTCGAATCACTGGAGCGTCAAGGTCGAGGAGACACACTCCGTATGCGTTGACTCTTGAATCAGACAGCGAGACACGCAGTCAATTGATGGATACTCCGAAACCACGTATTGTTGGCGGAGTCTCAGTATGCAGTCTCGAAACCCAGGTAGGAAACCGGAACGTAAGAGGACAATGGAACCAATAATTCAAAATTAAAATTCCAAAAAGCCGGAAAAACAGAAACAGGAACAGGAAAATCCAAGAATTGAAAATCCAAGAATTGAAACAGAAAACCCCTGAAACAAATAGGGCAAATTAGAACTGTGATCAAACCAAAATATGAAGGAAACAGGTACGGAACCTCAACAAATAACAGATCAAAACAATATCTGTATCAAATTTACTCAAACAACATACCTTTAGATGTTAAACGGGGTTCAAGTGTGTGGCAGCTCTCGAAAATAAAATCCCCAAACGTGGGTGCAGGTGGTCGAAACTACAAATCTTCCTTCATCTACAATCATCCATCAGACGAGAAACCATCGACGACCACAATCCTGCTCAAGGGCTTCGTTGAATAATCCCCTAACTAGGGCACTGTATATTTCACACTAAATATCAGTATCTCAACGAAAATTCCCAATTTCGAGAGCTCGGCACTGAAACCTACTGGTTCCTTCAAGATCACATAAAGACTAAATTGGCTTGCTCCGAAATGACGATGCTAGCAGAATTAACATCGCGCCGGCCCAACATACTATGTTGCCAGAAGCGTCCCTATTTGTGACAAAGTACTAGAAAGTTATGATGTCATACTACCGGATTCGCCAAAACAAGCGCTAAAGCGACTCATTATCGGAATGATTTAAATCAGTTAGACTCTACTTTTATATGCTTGGTGGGAATATATAACCCACGCGTTATGCGGCAGTCAAAAATTACAATCAACACGCGCCACTAATAGCATTATGCCAAACAAGGCATTAACTTGGCAACCGTGTCGATCATGAAGACCACGCGCTTGTCCAGAAAGCTGTCACTTATACCGCCAAAATTATCCTCCA
This sequence comes from Pissodes strobi, assembly GCA_016904865.1. NCBI lineage: Eukaryota > Metazoa > Arthropoda > Insecta > Coleoptera > Curculionidae > Pissodes > Pissodes strobi. The sequence continues at coordinate 13,025 of JAEQML010071077.1, read as the reverse complement.
CAGACTATGTGAAACATAGACCAATTTCGTTCGCGTCGGTAGAATCTACTCCGAGCTGAAATATTATCGAACTTTAATAATGGAGAGTCCGTGTAATACTGCGTCAATATGCGAGCGTAGAAGGCTAAATATTGATACCATCCAATATAATCAGCAAATTCAAGCGTATGATAGCTAAATCCTACAATAAATGCAACGCGAATTAGAGTGGTTCTCGAATCGATATCGACGGAGGGATCCGATGCGCATTCCACCGGTCGTGTAGTCTATGGTTTAAAACCGGAGTGACATGACATACTTCCAACAAACGTCAATGTTTCATTTCCAAAACCAAAATATTCCCTAATCACCTAAGCAAAACAATATATTATCAAATATACAAATCAACGAGAAAATTACCACAGAATGACCATCAAGTGTACAAAAAGTAAGTTATAATTACAGTGTTAGATATCCCTAAATAACCTTAAAATATAACTCGGCATGTCCAAACTCTAATTACTCGGCTAATCTGTAAACAAACTATCACTGTTGTTTTATTTTAGACACAACCCTCCAAGAAAGGCGAAAATATATTCTTGATTCCAAAATACTTCGAATCAGCAATTAAAAACCATAATTAACAAGGCCGAATACGGTGGATGGCCATCAAGGTGTATTATCGAACTGAAATAATGAAAACAAGCCAACTGATTAGAAGAAGGGTTTCTTTCTCCATTTAGAAAGACAGCATAATAGGACAAAACCAAGGGGAAAATACCAATATACAACGAAGCTTTGTGGTTCCAGCTGCAACAATATATCGTGTGTGTAAAGTTAATTCGTTCAAAAGAAAGCATGTGCCTCTGATAGATCAAGACATAAATATGAACTATTTGCTTTAGAATACCTAGTTTAAATGGATTGGGTTCCATGCTTTTCCAATACTAGTCCCATTGTGGTGATTATCTAATTTTTGTAGTCTATTTTAATAAATAATATGATGTTTGATTATTTTCCCTCCAGAAATAGATCAATTTTAGTCGACTATGGTACCACATACGTAAATTTTTATTTTGGTCCTTCGCCATTTCGTCCAGAAAAAAAAATAAATGCGTATAGTTAATCGGAGCCCGTTACAAGTGTTGTCATAGCAACATAGATACAATACAAACAGACAACAAAATAAGCGTCAACAACTCAAGATTTATTAAACTACAATTTGTATTTATCACTCAATTTGTGACTGCATTTCTAAAAATCACTAATTTAGGAACAAATTGGTTATTATTTAATCGAACTTACTCAATAACTGCTTATCAATACGGAATTAAAACGCAATCGGAGACGCAATCTTAAAAAAATAATTATTGTTGACAGTGTCCACTGACAGCTTTATGTTACATTATATTCACCGACACCGGTCTAAGCAAGGCCACCTACGACCGTGGTCTAAGCCGCCTTGCGAACTCATTTATCTCTAATAATAATTAGATATTATTACTATTAAAAAGAGATGTTTTTGCATTAATTCTTCGACATTTGAAGAAAAAACAGCATATTTTATGTGGAGGAAAAGTTACTTTTCATGGCTTGCTCTCTATTACCAGCCTCACTCCGTTCGGCTGTTAAACACGAGCGCGCCATGAAAAGTATCACTTTTCCTCCATATAAAATAATATACTATTTACGTCTACAGGAGTACATGATTTGCATGTAGTCGTGATCAGTGTATAGCCTTTCGTGTGTTTTGAGGGCACATTCAACATCTCCGAAGTATGAGTCGTTAGGCAGGAAGCTATGCCCAGAGAGTAAAAATTTTAACGAAATTGATTCAAGGGAATTATGATTTTGAAGTACGTGAATCAGCATTAGGACTAACTTTATACTTCTATTCTGACTCGTATGGAGACCATAGAATTAGTTTTTTTTACTGGAACCTTTATATTTTCGTTAATATATTTTCGTAGACATGAACCAACTTCTTGTGTGCCCCTGCCAGCCTCCCGTTCGGGCCATACATTAAAAACTACTTTTTTTGTGCTGCCAACATAATTGCCCAAATTAAACAAATTTAATTGCCTTTTATAATATGCGACTCCAGTCGGTATTTTAGGCAAAGGATGAGTTTTTTGAAGGTCGAAGGTTAAAGTTTCGAGTGTTTCATCCTCTCGTGCACATATTAGATCAGCCTTCATTTGGCTTCGTAGATCTTCCGCTATTTCGAGATGTTTCTTGTGATCTCTTTCTAGGTCCTCTTTTTTTTCCAAATCTTGTGCAGAAGTTACTTGGACTTTATATTTATCACAACTTCGGCAAGTATCCTTATGAGGTGTCTTAAACCTCAAATTAAAATTTGAATAAAATACATTTTTGTATGTGGTAAGGCTTACTGGCTGTTCTGTGATTTCCTTATAGAATTGACACATTTTCGTCAAATTTAGTTCGGGATGTAAACAATTTGAGTCTGTCTGACTGCGACAATAATGTGACAGATATGTTGGAAATGATGCTATATGTTCCTTAATTTTCTTAACTTCATCGATGACATTTCTTCCTCCACTACTTCTTCCCCTTTTATCAAGAATTATGTTATTTTTCATTTGATCCAGGGCCACACGGATTCGGTTATGGTTTATTTGAAGAGTACTTAAAAATGTATGCTTACAAACGGAAGTATTATCTATGTAATATTTTCTTGACTTGCTTCTTCTTGATATTTTGGTTTTTGTGTAGCATCTCTTCTTATCAACTTCTTGGACACATTTGCTTAACAAGGCACAACGTCCTTCAAATGTGCCAATATTCCAATATTGAAGAAAAAATCTTCTTATTTCTACATTAACTGCCGTGTGACAGTTTTTTGAGCACGGACAAGAATCCTCTTCTTTAAATATCTTAGGTGGTACAATTTTATTTTTTGCTGACACGTATTTTAAGTTAAAGTTTGCAAACTTTTTTCTATCTTGTCTTGATTGATTTATTCTATTCCTCTTTCTACCGGGTCTCTTTCTGCCTTCACTTTCATTTCATTCAAATCGATTTCTTGGGCCATTGTTTCTTCTACAGAATCAGTATTTTCGGAGTCAGGGATGTATTCGCTGCCTGAAGACTGGTACGGCTCATCGAAGGGCTCGTCGACATCAAGTAGTGTAGCAGAAGACATATTTTGCAAAGTACATTCATCACATTTTTCTTGTTCTTGAGGACCAGCATTGAGTGTTTGTTGAAACTTTTCAAGCCCCATTTTTACTAGTAATTTTCCTCTTGGCATATTCATTATCTGCTATGAAACAAAACAATAAGTATGGTTTGCAATACTCATACCAACCGGTTTAAATATTTTATTAAGAGAAATTACTTATTAAAAAATATTTTTAATTGGTAAAGGACCCCGCACCCGACAAAGAGAGAATTTCGGAACCATACGATTTTCTTTAAATTTTAATATGTTGTAAGTATGGATAAGTACTTCACAAAAATGTATGTTAGAATATGGTGGCCCCCCATTTGGCTACAGTGGCATATCAAAGTTACGCTAATCACAATACATATTTTTATTTTTTTTTGCATTTTAAGCTAAAAATGAGTCTATATTTAATGGATTGTAACATCTGTGGGCATACAAAATAATTTTTAGGATGTAAGTCCAGTGGCGTACATAAAAATATAAAAAAATTGTAAAAAATATTTTTATGTACGCCACTGGACTTACATCTTAAAAATTATTTTGTATACCCACAGCTGTTACAATCCATTAAATATAGACTCATTTTTAGCTTAAAATGCAAAAAAAAATAAAAATATGTATGGTGATTAGCGTAACTTTAATATGCCACTGTAGCCAAATGGAGGGGGCCACCATATTATAACATACATTTTTGTGAAGTACTTATCCATACTTACAACATATTAAAATTTAAAGAAAATCGTATGGTTCCGAAATTCTCACTATGTCGGGTGCGGGATCCTTTTAATTTAAAATCTTGCACTATGTGCTATTATTTTAAGATTAGCAAAAAAGGTCTATCCCACATTCTTTCACTAACGTAAAACATAATAAGCATATTATCTTTATATCGAGCTTTTAACACTTATAATAATGGTAACTTCATATTATGTGCCCTAATTTATATGTAATTTGTAATCGTTCTTGTTAAATATGACAGAGCTAAATTATTAAATTCTTATAGGTTATGTTAATACAATAAAGCATTTATTTAAATATTCTAACTTACATCATGCAGTATCAAATAATCGTGTAATATACATACCCTGAGTACTAATATACCTCGCAGTAGCACAGCAACTTTATTTTGTGATAATTATTATTAGTAAACACCAAATTTACGATTTTTTACTAACAAGGGAGACAGCTTTACTGTCGTAAACAACACCTTGATGTTTTCTCTTAACACGTTATGCAGACAGATATGCAACAATGGTCTAACCAACATGGCAACATAAATGTGGGTTAGATCATTTTTCAGATTTCTGTTCCGATGATTTATCGAATGTGGTTTAGAACTTTGGTCATAGATGTCGTTAAAATGCCAGATGTGGCTTAGATTATTCATGCATGGTATAGTAAGGTAGTATGCAATTATCGTCCAATTGCTCTGTTGCCTGTACTCTCTAAAATCATTGAAAAGTTATTAAAAAATCGCCTCATGCCATTTCTCCTTAGACATGGCATACTGTCCCCGGAACAGTTCGGATTTTTACCAAACAAGTGTACAAATGACGCCATGTTCTCGTTGCTTCACGATGTCTACTCATACCTTAACAACAATCTCCCTACTGCTACAGTCTTCTGTGATTACGCTAAAGCGTTTGACTGTGTGTGTCATGACATCTTGTTAAGAAAACTAAATTTTTATGGAATCCGTGGTATTCCTTCGAACTGGTTCCAATCTTATCTTGAAAATAGACAGCAGTTTGTTAGAGCGAACGGTTCTGATTCTGATTGCAGGTTAATTACCAGTGGAGTTCCACAGGGCTCTGTTCTTGGGCCTATCCTTTTTATAATATATATTAATGACATTACATACCTAAAAATCAATGGTAAAATTTCTCTCTTTGCTGACGACACAAGCATAACTTGGAGTGATTCTAATACTTTCTCCCTACACTCTAATATCTCCAGCGATCTCGTCACAATCAAAACATGGTCTGACTCAAATTGGCTGTGTTTCAACGTTGATAAAACGGTAGCCTTATCTTATAAAACAACCTTACAACAAGCTTTGCTACTTCACAACAGCAATATTAAATACGTTGAATCGGCTAAATTCCTAGGTTTGAGTATTAGTGCCAACCTTAAGTGGTCCGCACATATTGATTCTTTAACAAAAAAGCTTTCTTCTGCCTGCTTCGCAATTCGATCGGTTTCGAAGGAACTAAATCTGTCTACTGCAAGGCTCACTTACTTCTCTTTGTTTGAATCTCATCTTCGCTACGGCCTTCCCTTTTGGGGCTGCTGTAACACCGAGCAATTTCGTACCATTTTCAGACTTCAAAAGAGAGCAATTCGTTATTTATTTGGTCTTAATGGCAGAGCTCATTGCGAATACTACTTTAAAAAAATATAAAATTCTTACGCTTCCTGCTTTGTTTATTTTAGAAATAACTTGTTTAATACGCAAATATCGAACCATATTTCCCGAAAGGCCACAATATGAGTACTCAACAAGAAATTCGAGTCAGGACATCTACCTTCCTTTTCCCTCCTCTGAATTAACAAAAAATTATATTCTTTATAATTCCAAGAAGTTATACAATACACTCCCGGTACATCTTAAATCCATCCCTACATTTGCTAAATTTCGTGAAAAAACGAAGGCTTACCTACTAGAAAGACCTTATTATTCTATAAATGAGTTTTGCGTGAATTAGATTTTATTTTTTCCTCCATTAATTTCCTTGGGCTTCATGTGCGGCGGTGAATTTTTTTTTTATATTATATATATTTTTTATAATAGGTATAGGATTATCTTTTTGACGAATTAGTGATTTTTCGGATATACAGGAATTAAACGAAATTAAATACCTAGCTATCAATTTTAGTCATGTTTTGTTTACTTTTTTTCGGTATTTTCAACTCTGCAGCATTTGCATATTGCCTGAGTTAAGTTCACCGACATGACCTTCCTTATTTTTTCAAACAGCACGTTTCGTTATAATGTATGTTTAATATTTTGATAACACTGGGTTTCTTTACCCTATGTTTTGTGTACTTCCTGTGGATCTAGTTCAACTGCTTATGATGTTCTGTAATATAGTTTTTTTGTTAAATCGTGACCAATTTCAATTTGAAAATTGCTTGTTCTATTTTTATCGTATATATTATTGTATATATTAAGTTTTGTTTTGTTTTGTATTTGCCCTACTATGGTTAGTTTATTTATTTTAGTTAGCTTTGTCCATAAAATTTATTTGAATTTGCCTGTGGCAATAAAGCATACTTGACTTGACTTGACTTGACATGACAGACGGTTTAACACGAATAACTCATTTGTAAACAAATTGTGGGTTAGACGGTTATTGCAAAACACTGTCCATATATATCATACCCGTGAATTTTTCCGAAAAAAATTTTGACAAAAAAAATTCCGTTTTTATGACGGAGACGATTAAAGGGGTCCATTTACGTAAAAATAGAATTTCCGAATGCATATACAGGGTGTTATAAAAAGTGATTTTTGATAAAATTACCTTTTTTCGAAAAAAAAGGCAATTATATATTTGTTAGGTTCGACGACTCACATACGGGCTAAAGGCCGTCGAAATACATATTAGTAGTATGCTAGTTTTCGAGCTACGACCGTTCTCGAATTTAAACGGCCATTTTCTCGAAAACAGAATATTGTGTTTTTTTCGTAAAGAACCTTTTTGTCGGTCCTGAGGTCCTCTACCTATCTGCCTATTTCAAGTCGATCGGAAAAAAGTCGATAGGCTCCACCGATAGGTTCCGGCTCCTATGGGACAAAATGAAGGTTAGGTCGATATAAAAATACGGTTTTTCCGTTTGTCGAAATTCTTCTTTTTTCTACCGCAATCTTCTTGATAAAAAACGTGTTTCACGATTTCCCCCACTTCTCGATACAATTTCGAAAAACACGGGACGTGGGTGGTGGGGAATACTCGATAAGCTATCCGACCGGGCCTGGTTTCGTCAGAATTTCGATCTGAGCTCCCGTTTAGCCAGAAATCGCCAAAAACTGCGCGATTTACATAGGGCCCCCCAATAGACCCCCAATTCCCCCCCTTAAAAGCCAGCCCCGGCATCCCCGATTTAATTCCAGGTAGCCACCCACGTTATACATCTACCATGAAAATATAGACCCTGCAGGATACCGGATAAAAACCGCGCGGGCGCCTATTCGCCGGCCGATTTAGGTGCTGATCTGGGGTGATTTTTCGAGGGACGAAAGAAAACGATTGAAATAAAAAAAAAATCGATATCGAAAAATTTCAAATTTTTTTGGCTCCTACCGCGAAACCTATCAGAGATAGGTTTCCGCCGAGGTCGGATTCGAACTGGGCGTCATCAAAAACCCCCTAAACCCGAATTTGAACCCTGCAGGTCAAATGACACCAAGAGTCCCTATTTAGGAGCCCCTAGGAGACTTAGCGACTTAAAATTTTAGGTGGGGGTTCGGACCGATTTTTTTTTCAGGTATCTGGCAAGTGGTTGTTCTTTCAGTACAGAATGGGAATTTCTACAGCAAGTAAAATAGTTAATGACGTATGCACAACAATTTGGTTAACAATGCGAGAAGAATGTATACCAAAACCCACAACAGAGATATGGGAATCAATTGCGACTGGATTTGAAAGTACTGCTAATTTCCCCCACTGCTTAAGAGCGGTGGATGGAAAACATATACGTCTTAATTGTCCATTTAATAGCGGATCAATGTATTTTAATTATATTCTGTGGTTCTAATGGCTGTAGCGGACTCCAAGTACAGGTTTATCTATGTCGACATAGGAAGTTATTGCAAAGACTGTGACTTCAGTATTCAAACGGCCGAGCTTGTGGACGTTAATAGAAAGTAATTCTATGCAATTGCCAGACGAAAATTGTCTGCCTGGTACGGAAGGCCCAAAAGTACTGCACTTTTTCTTCGGAAATGCAACATTTGGACTACACAAACATTTGCTACGACTTTTTGGGGAAACACACTTAACAGTCGAGAAACGAATTTTTAATTATCGGTTGTGCAGAGCAAGGAGGTATGTGGAATGTAGTTTTGGCATTTTAACTAATAAATGGCGCGTGTTTCACCGACCTTTAAATGTACAACCAGATTTTGCAGTAAAAATGATTAAAGTTTGTATTGTTTTAGATGGATATTTAGTTGAGGATACCACATCCATCACTGGATTGGAGGACTTGCCCCCAGTAGGCCAGTAAAACTAGGTGGGCTAATTTTTGCGCCATTGTGTTCCTATTGGGGTTATATATAACTGACTAAAAATCCCAAAAAGTCCGATAAGGGGCGCAACCCCAAAATCACCCGTATAGGTAAATTTTTCAAGCTTTTTGCAATTTTCTCAAAAACGATAATTTTCTGGGAAAATTTACAAGATATATTTTTTGTAGAGCATAAAATTCCCAATCCACTGGTATAAGATATGGCCTACACAATTTTTCGTATATATTGTGTACCACGCCTCTTCTAATCCACTTTCATCCATGAAGTACCCAATACACCCAAAAAATTACATCAAACAGTGAAAACCTCTAAGTCTGACAAAAACGTTGGAAAGACCACTATCAGCAGGGGCTGATCCGACAATTTCTGATGCTTTCCAGTATAACGGCTGATCAAAAGTTTACTATACAATAAGTAGTCTGCCCAATTTTTTTGCATTCGTTTATTGCAAATATGATAGCTGTGTATATTGTACTCAGATTGTTAGGATCTAAATTTATAAATGGAACAGGTCAAACACGTGTTTTTATATATTCAGTGTCTGTTTGTTGCCATGACATAAAATCACTCCACGATTGGAAAGAGGAAGCCCCAAAAATATGCCCCATATGCCATAAGGTATTGTAGAATAGAAAATTACGATAATTATGGGGTCATGCAACTCCCTCAATATCTCTTAATTTGATCTTTTGAAAACCAGAATCTTGTATTAGATTCAGACATGTCAAATTTAAGCACTTTTGTGCACGTTTCGCAAAAGGCAAAATTTGAAGACAGATCTAAGAGATATCTAGAACCAAATCGACGATGTAAATGGCATGTCTTTCATTTTATCTTCTAACTCTTGCAGAGAAAACTGACAACAATCTTCAGAATTTTCTGTAAAGTCACGTAATTTTTTTAAAGGTACCTTTATCGATGGGGCGTCCAGCTTTTTATATGGTACCTTGCTTCTGCAGCCACAAGATCACCTGTGATAACTATTCTTGCATAAACTTTGTGGGAGCAGTCTAAATTTCTTGCATTACATTGAGCTTCAATGTTTTGTTTTTTGCCTAAATTTGCAACCATTCGCACATTTTTATGTGGCTTTTTGATAGTTCCACACATATCGCCACAAAATAAGCAATGCCTCTTAAAATGAAATTGATTTCCAGACTTAATTCTTGTTTGTTTGCACTCAGAAATTTCATTTATATTTTGCTTAGACTCGCCAGCTCGTATAGATGATTCACGAGTGTAATTTTTTCTACAATATACGTGTAACTGTAGCTGGTTAATATTTACAATATTTTGCCGTAATCCATCCTTGTATCTCTTACTACATTCTATGAGTTTTGTAATTCCTTTTCGAGATACATTTACTGTTTGCCGTGAGCTTAGAGTTGCTTCACATATTAAACAAACAGCCATCGCTGTAATAAAAGAAATACCTATACGCTTTATAATATACAGACACGTTAACAAAAATGTTCTCAAATGCACTCTTGCAATCTTGTTAAACACTTACGAACGAATTCACAGCATCAAAAGCGGTGTGCGGCTGTCGCGCTCTGGTCGCGTTGCACCCCCTCCGCGCCCTTACCTTATTGGGGGAATTTGTTTCAGGATGTTATTTCGCTGTTATTAAAGAAATATAAAAAATATCTCAATATTTAATTACACACGATTTTTAAAAGTAAATTGCCAACACGAATGATATATAACACCAAAAAGTATTTTATTGGTGATTTTCCACTAAAATACAAAATAGCTTAAGTATGAAGGGCTGAATCAACTTTAAAACTTATCAAATAATAAAAACGAGGATACCGCTTGATTGGTAATTTTGTGCACTACAAAAAACTTATCTTATAAATTTTCTGAAAAACTTATTGGTTTTGAGGAAATTGGAAAAAAACTTCAAAAATGTACCTATGGTGGTGATTTTGGGGTTGCGCCCTTTATCGGATTTTTTGGGATTTTCAGTCAGTTGTATAAAAACCCCAAAGGAATTCAATAGCGCAAAAATTAGCTTGTAGCGAATTTGTCCGAGGTTTGGATAAAAATATGGATAGTTTTATTGGCCTACAGATGCTAACTTAAGAGGACTGACAGCCAACACCATTAGGAACACGCTTTGTAAATATTTCATGACAAATGCTGGAAGTGTGCCTTGGCAGGTGTCAAAGATATAAATCAACACAGGTTTTAAGTTTTTAAATAAATATTAAAAATACTTACCAAATGCATTTTGTCTTTGTCTTCCATTACATAAAAATCGGGTTTATACATATCTATAGTTTTGTCTCACAGAACCAAGGTTATCAAAATTTCAGCATCTATTTCATCCATTCCTCAATAAGTTTATAAGATGCTTTCCCACAATAAACAACTGAAACGTATTTTTCAATAGTTTTATAAGACACCGCCACACAAATAATCAACAACTGAAAAACGTAGCTTCTTGCAATACCGTACCACTCACAACCGTCCAATGTGAATGCATGCATTTAGTCACGTAGGCCACTGTGTTGAAGGCGATCGTCCAAGTAGTGGCAAGACACGGCTGCTACGCGACACAGCACCGGCATTTTGCTGTCGCCGTATGATATGAAAGATCCCATGCTTTTCTTCACTTCTAGAGTCGTACGGTTAAAACCGTATAATGTGAAATAGGCCTTATAAGTAAAGCAGTTTGCACAGTCCTATATTGGTTTTCCATAATATAACATTTGATGTCAAGTTTCGGTATGACCGGAAGTTATAACGATAACCTAGCTGGAAATGACAACATTTTGATCTTATAGACCATACTATAGAAAATTTTGTTACAACTTTTTTTAGAATACAAAATTTCAATAATATACAGTAGGTATATGGGACATTTAAAATGTATTATGTTCGATAACTAGGTTATCATCAATTTATTTTTCAAGGAGGCATGAAATATTGTTCTATTGTATTCAGCTTTGATAAAACATCTTAGTAAAATAGTACATTGGCTCTTAGAATGTAAAAGATGTGCAAAAGTGTCTTTCCATTTGGAACCGCTAAATACATTTTTATTGCATATTAGCGTACCTGTGTCCACCTGGTTAACCTCAGCGTTATGCTTTATGAGCCTCTCACTTTCCTGACAAACCAAACTCCTAATGCAACTTCAATTTCCTTTCTGGTATGGCCTACAGAACTTTGTTCCGCATCTAAAATTCTTTAAAAAGTTTACACTAGATAATATTAATGAAAAAAAAATCATTCTTTCTTCTCCTCCACATTTTGGTCCAGTCAAAATTTTAATCAGACGTTTCATCCGAGCGTCCTATCGTCAACCTATTTTATAATCACAGACCTGGTTATATATTATAACCTGGTATAATATATAACCTATACTAAATTATTTCACACTAAAATGAATGACAAAATGTAACTCACCAATCATTTGTAAAAAAAAAATCACATGAACTCTTCTTGATTTTAAGTTATATGTGAGATAATACGGGGTTAGCAGGTGAAGGGTGATCTAATGGTTTTTTTGGGGCCAAAAAATTAAAATGTGTCCATTTGGCTGTAAGATATGATATGGAAGTTATTGGCAATGTCTTTTCGCTCAAATCTGCTTTTTTTCTCAAGAGTGTAATAAACAGAATTTGTAGCATTACAAAATGTGTGATAGACCATAAAATATGTGGTAAATTCTTAATAATTATTATTACCGCCTGTTGCATAGTAAATATTTTACGCAATACGTTAGTGTCTTTACTCCACGCGCGTAAAATTTGAAAAACGTACCAAAGGCAAGGTTCACAATGGTACAAGTAAACCAAGTGACACAAGTGATGAAGCTCAGAAATAGTAATAAATAGGAAAAAGTTTAAAAAAAAGTTATATGGCACAATATAGACTGTGCAATGTATATTTCAGAAATATTTTTAAATATATAGAATAATCCAAAAATCAGGTCAAACAAAATATGTATTAATTGATGGAAAAAGTTCTAATTACAGTTCATATAGCGATCTCCAGTTATACATTTTGAAGGTTGTATACTGATGCCAAAATGATGTACGATTTTCTACCTTTTTTATTATCTATTATTTCATTAAATGCTGATGGAGATAAACTTAAAAACTAAGCTAGAGAAGTGCAAACCGTTTTGCTGCAAAGACAACCGCTTAATATCTGCTCAGTCTTAGAAAAATGCGCTCTGAAGGAACAGATGTGGCGGGGATGCAAAGTCTACTCTTCATTATCTCAAATAAATTTGGATAGGCAAATTTTCTTGCCATCCACCATTGGAGGGGGTCGCCGCTATTTCTGTCCAGTATAGATTCTTGCAAATATTTATCAATTTCAACAACAGCACAGGCAGTAGGATTAAAAGCAGCTTTCGATTTTGTTTGAGATATCTACAAATTAAAAAATTGCATAAATATTATGTAAAATGTCATAATTTTATTATATAGATTGATTCAGAACCAGTAATGAAAATATAAGAGGCAAATAAATCGTTCGTACTTCAGGATTAATAATTTTTAAACCTATTTAGAACATACGAGGTTTTAAACGTGTATGACGAAAAATTGTTTCCGTCGTAGGCTTGTAACTTTTAACATTCTATTATTT
>JAEQML010071076.1:0-16372 GCA_016904865.1 Pissodes strobi | reverse complement strand
TAAAATTCTAGCAAAAATATCATTATGTTTTTTCACTAGAATGTCGTTTTAAATCACCTGAACTGTCACTATTGGATTTCTTCCTCTATCGTCTGAAACCTGTTGTTTTAATTATTAACCATAAATGTTGACCTGATCGGCAAGCCAAAGCACTGTGCTTTCTTGGGCAGTGATTGCATAATCACCACCCATGTCACGGACTGGCACAGACCTCCTAGATCACCTAATCTTTCACCACTTGATTTTGGTTCCTCTGTAGTGACCTGAGGTTTATGATTTATAACCAACCTGACTGTATTGATTAACAACTGCACAAATGTTATATTTATTATAGGGACCAAAATATAAAAAAGTAACGGAAAAGTAGGAAATTCTTCGATGCTGGAAAAAGGGTGTTGAAAGACTTTTCTCAACTAAATTTATGTCGTTAACAAAGGCAAACTGAAAGAAAAAAAAAAGAAGGAAATTATCGCCCCGGCCACCACCATCGACCGGTTTTCGACATGTCCCGAACGCCGACCCCGAAAAAAAGGAAAAATCGTCAATCGAAAGGGTTTCCCTGGGGATAAAAGGATCGTATCATATATATATGTATGGAGGGCGCAATGAAAAGGAGCAAATCGTCGCATAGAGCGAGAAAATTTAGGTTAATAATGCAAAATGGTCAGCGGACCGGAAGTGGAAATAACAATATTAATTCATATAAACTCGTTGTCAAGAGTATAGTCACCAAACTATTGTATCCTAAATTTATTATCAGGAGAACGAGAATGATTGTTAAACGACATCTAATAGTCAGTCATGTTTCATGAATTGGCCTACTTTTCACAAAGAAGTCCTTAAGACAGGATTGGCACCATCAAAAGAATGGAGCAGTTTACGGGGGTGAAAATGGGTTTGGTTGATAGTGAACAAAGAAACTATCTCTACTGCAGTCCGTTAAAACATTCAGTGCTTAATACCACACATCAAAGCATTTTAACTTTATATTAACATAAACATGTTATATTTTAACCCTTTGGGGGCGAGTGGTTCTATTAAAGCACCACATTATATTTTATATTACAAATGCGGCAAGCGTTGAATGCGACCACAAGTATTTGTTTAGCGCCGTAGATGTATCCCGTAACTTCTTGCTCATTTTAACTTCATATTAACATAAACATAGAAAAATAGAATTGTTTATTTCTCTAAAATATGTGAAATTATTAATTTAAAAAATGCTCTCCATTTTTAAAAATGCAGTACATGCGAATAGTATGCTAATAAGCCGATCATCAATTTCCTCTCTTGTGGATCTAATCTGTAGACTCAATTCGACCAAAAACAAAATCTCGGTTAGCCTGGATGCTAGAACGGTATCATTACTATTGTTGATCATTCATGTAAAGTTCGACTCTGACAAACGCCATCTTCAGGTGCCCAGATCGACTCGAATGTTCCATATTGCTTGCTAGTGAAGTATGAGTGAAACATGCTGCCCTTTGCTTATTTTAGTCAATGAAAATAGAGTCTTATTGACTGAAATAACCCAGAACTCTCCACGTGGATGTGGCTGCATAGCGAGTTTCTCCCTTCCCACCAGTCAAAAATGTTACCTTATTGCTCTAAATCCTTTAAAAATTGTTATTTTCTATCAGTTTTCGGATTTTTTTTCTGGAGGCATTCCGAGCGCGAATCAAACCATGTCTTGCATCTATTCCGCCTACTAACGTAGCGGCTTTTTTTACTGTTCAGATGGACCGTTGAATAGAGCTTTCAGTAGACGATGATTTGATTTTAATATGGAACCAAACAGGATCATACACTTTCACGTTTGAAGTGTGTTCTGTGGTTACATGCAGTCTCAAAAGTCTATTAACCGTTGTTAACTATTTTTCTAGGGTCACGGTAAGATAAATTTGAGGGTATATTATCTCTTGCGATTGGGATACACATTTCACATAAATCAGCTTACTGGAGTCTTTCAGGTCCATCATTTTTTTCCAATTCCACTATTAGAACATTCTGGAAAGTTTTAAGCTTTAACATGAAGTTATAATTAGCTAATTGTTACACAAATAGAAATATTACCTTTCCATACCTCCCACACCTGACACCAATACTAGAATCAATAAGGAGAATGTTAGTGATGACATATTATTGACTTACTTAACGATCACAATTGTTAGGTCGATACAAGCTGGAAATTTTACACATCTAGAATGTTTATTGTGTTGTATATAAACATATTACTTAACTTCGCCCCACACCTGACACCGGTATGGGTTCGATCATTTAAGATACGTATATGGCGTAATGGTGTTTACGGCCACTTAATTATCCCGTTTGTTTCTGCTTACTTAATTATTGTAACTGAAAGTTAGCTCAATAACTGTTTAAAAAGTCATTTTTTAGCTTTAGCCATTAACTTCTCTTGCATGTCCAGCTTTTGTTCGAATAAGTGGCCCTATTGCGCAGGAAATCAAGGTTTCAAGCATAAAAATAAAGCTTTCAATTCTTCGAGTGAAGTTAGCCCAGGCTTATCTCTTCTCTTAATTAGTTAAGCTTTTTCCTTTTTTTTCACCTTTTTTCAATTCTTGGAGTAGAGTTAGCCCAAGCTAATCTCTTCTCTTAATTAGTTAAGCTCTTTCTGGTTTTACCTCTTTCAATTCTCCGAGTTGAGTTAGCCCAGGCTAATTTCTTCTCTTTATTAGTTAAGCTTTTCTTTTTTCAATTCTTCGAGTTGGGTTAACTAAGGTTAATATCCTCTCTCAAGTATTTCACTTTCAGCCCACTTAATTAAGTACTTTTTCACTTCTCAAACATTTTTACACCTACCTGATCAACCACTTTAATTCAAAAAAACTTTTCAAATAAGTCTTGTCTGTCTCAGACCTTTTAACATTGATCAAATCAATTTGTTGGGTCTCGTCTGGCACAGTGGCATTTCTTCTTTAATTTAAGTATAATTTGTAAAATTTAGATATTTAACACTTTTATTCCTCTCTCATACATTACTTGTTTTTTAAATTTAAGGCTACCTCCATTTCTTGACGTATTTCTTTCTGCGTCGGCGGTCATCGGTTTACTTGTCAACGGAGACATGTTTGTCGTTCCATTAAAACGTGGTCCCCACGTCCGTCGGTCTGTTGTTTTGTTAATTGTTTAATTATGTGAACCTTTCAAAAAATGTAACGTCTAATTTACATTTTGATGTGACCGTTGTCGTTTTGAAATAGGTTTGTGCCTCTTCGTGGATATGTTCTTTTGTTCCAACTGACAAGTGAGTGAAAAAACTTTCACCATTTTCTTTTCATTTTGCTTAAAAATCACACACACAAAAAACTCATCATTTTCAATTTACAGTTTTAATTAACATCTTTATATCCTAATAAATTCAGAATTCAAAACATTCAAATTTAAATTTCAAATTTCAATTTTATTCTTGCCACAGTTTAAATTACAACTTCATTTGCAATTTTTCATTTTTCAACCCAAAATCCTACAGCATTTACTGTTTTCCACTAATGGGTGGTTCTTTTACTCACTTTGCAGGTAACACTGATGATGGCTCCGGCCGAAAGCGCTCTGTTACGCTAGTTTAGATGTCCTTTTGGATTAAATTTTATGCATGGAATACAAAAAGTGTTTCATTTAGTACATTTCGTACATGCACACAGCCTTCACTCTTCATTTATTATTAACTGCAGTATGGCAGATTTGGCTGAAGGATACAGAAGACTTTCTTTGAGGAGGGCAACCGCTCAAGTCGATATATGGTTCCTCAACAATTGCATTAGTAAGGAGGTCACACTTAAGTTCGCCACGGTTAAGATTTCTAAAAACGTACCTCTTAAATTTAAACTCATAAAATCTGAAATTTCTAAACACTACGCCAGACTAGATTTAATAAATTGCCATCTTAAGATTAATTATGACAACTTTGTCAACCAATTTGGTCTCGATCAGTTTTCTGAATATTCTAATAACATATTTCGGAAGCTAAAAATGTTAAATTTTTAAGGGTGAGGTCTAAGCGCGATTCTCTTATTAAACAAAAAATTAATTCCAACTTACAGAGATTTAACTCTGCCTCTAGGAGATTCTCCGATTTTAAATTTCACGATAGAATCAAAAATTTTACTGATACTATTTTTGATACGGATGAGCTTGAGCTATTAAATTTAGGGCTTAAACATTGTTTGAGACCCTCGCTGTCTGAAGGTAATGTTCTTCAGCTCGCTGTCGAGCTTGACGTTATGGTTGAGCAAATCACTAATGACTCTGCCGTTAAAAAAAAAATCCGCAATGACTTTCACAATATTCTATACAACACAAAGAAAATCCTTTCTAAATTCAACACTCGTTCCTCTAATCTTTACTTTAAAACTTAAAAAAAAAACTCAAATCAAAAGTTAAAAATGAAAATCTCATTATTTCAAAGGCAGATAAAGGCAACTGTTTGGTTATTCTCAGAAAGACAGATTACATTTCCAAGGTTGAGACATTTCTGGTCGACAATAATTTTTCTCTTTTACCAAATAACCCTTTTAACAGCTTTATAAGAAAAGTCACAAGATTTATCAAACACTTCAATGATTTCTTTGAAGAAAATAATGCTAGAAAAAATCAAATTTCTAGTAATCCTACAATACCAAGGTTGTACGGCCTCCCAAAAATCCATAAAATAGATACACCGATCAGGTATGTGGTAAGTTTCACGTTTCTACCTTTTAGCTCAGTTTACATATAACCTGATCAAGGATATTACTAAGTTCTCCCCTACACACTCGGTATGTAATTCCATTTCGTTAATTAATAAACTTAAGAATTTACCCCTTCCGCAAAACTGTATTATGGTTTCTTTTGATGTGTCTAACCTTTTTACCCCGGTACCAAAAAGTGAAGCAGTACAGCTTGCTGGCGTTCTTCTTACTCTATGTGACGTCAATGATCAAGATAAAATTAATTTATTGTCTCTTCTCAACCTTTGCTTGTCTCAAGATTTCTTTCAATTTAACAATAAATATTACAAACAACCTGATGGCCTAGCAATGGGCAGCTGTCTTTCACCTTTCTTAGCAGATGTTTATATGAACAATTTAGAAAATTTACATATAATCACACCCAATAATAGGGAAATTTTACATTGGTTTCGTTATGTGGACGACTGTCTTTGCATCTTGGACTGCGATGAACAGGGAGCCAATGCTCTTTTAAATAAGTTGAATACTATTCATCCTAACATCAAGTTTACAATCGAACTTGAGGTTGATAAAAACTTAATTTTCTGGACATCACTGTTCGAAGAACTTTGGACGGTCTTGATTTTTCAATTTATAGGAAACCTACTCAGACCGATCACACTATTTCGTATCAATCCCACGCATCCGTGGCAACATAAAATGGCAGCCTTTCATTGCTACGTCAACAGGTTACTTAATGTACCACTGTCTACAATTGAATATAATAGAGAAGTCAATATAATCAAACAGATCGCCTTTAACAATCAATTTGATCCCAGTCTTATTGATAAGTTAATTAATAAAACAAAAATTAAGAAACTTAGAAGGGAACTCTCTAACAGTCTTTTAGACAATTCCTCTAAAAAATACTTTTCCATTCCTTTTCTTAATACTCAGACTAACAGTCAAATATCTAAAACCATTCGCCATTATGTCAGTAATTCCCTTATTTCTTGTAAAAATAAAAATAAATTACAAGTTTTTTTAAACAATACAAAGGATAAAATTGACACTCTCTCAAAAAGCGGAATTTATAAACTGTCTTGCAATTCTTGCGATAGTACATACATAGGTAGAAGATATAGACCCCTCAGAGTTCGCATTGGTGAACATTTAAATAGGAATAGGAACTCTGCTTTTGGTGATCATTTGCGTGATCATAACCACAGTTTCAGCCCTCACTCTAACGCTAAAATTCTTCATAACGGCTCATCTAAAAACTACAGTAGGCTGGATTTTCTGGAAGACACCGAGATCAACAGCGAGCTGATTACAAACAACCATTGCCTTAATACTCAAGTCAATCTTAACAGATCTTACATACCGTTACACAGGCGACTTCTTGATTGAAGTTCCTCTGTCAACACACTCTTAACTGATTTTACTTAATTAAGTACTTTCTTTCATTCAAAAAATAAAAACCCTTTTTAATACTTATAGAATGAGATTTTAAATTATTTTTTACCCAGTTCAGGTAGCTCAGGCTAGCCTCTTCTTCTAATTAGTTAAGCTCTTTCTTTTCTTTCATTTTCATTTTCTTGAGTAGAGTTAGCCCAGGCTAAGCTCTTCTCTTAATTAGTTAAGCTTTTTAAGCTTTTCCTGGTTCTTCCTCTTTCAATTCTTCGAGTGGAGTTAGCCCAGGCCAATTTCTTCTTTTATTTAGTTAAGCTCTTCCTTTTCTTTCTTTTTTCATTTCCTTGAGTAGAATTAGCCCTGGCTAATCTCTTCTCTTAATTAGTTAAGCTTTTCTGGTTCTTCCTCTGTTAAGCTTTTTCTTTTTCTTTCTCCTTTTTTCAATTCTTCGAGTAGAGTTAGCCCAAGCTAATCTCTTCTCTTAATTAGTTAGGCTCTTTCTGGTTTTACCTCTTTCAATTCTCCGAGTTGAGTTAGCCCAGGCTAATTTCTTCTCTTAATTAGTTAAGCTTTTCTTTTTTCAATTCTTCGAATTGGGTTAACTAAGGTTAATATCCTCTCTCAAGTATTTCACTATCAGCCCACTTAATTAAGTACTTTTTGACTTCTCAAAAATTTTTACACCTACCTGATCAACCAATTTAAATCAAAAAAACTTTTCAAATAAGTCTTGTCTGTCTCAGACCTTTTAACACTGATCAAATCAATTTGTTGGGTCTCGTCTGGCACAATGGCATTTCTTTTATAATTTAAGTATAATTTGTAAAATTAGATATTTAACACTTTTATTCCTCTCTCATACATTATTTGTTTTTTAAATTTAAAATTACCGCCTTTTCTTGACGTATTTCTTTCTGCGTCGGCGGTCATCGGTTTACTTGTCAAACTTGTCCACGGAGACATGTTTGCCCTTCCATTAAAACGTGGTCCCAATGTCGGCGTCGGTCTGTTCTTTTGTTAATTGTTTAATTATGTGAACCTTTCAAAAAATGTAACGTGTAATTTAAATTTTGATGTAACCGTTGTCGTTTTGATGTAGTTTTGTGTCTCTTCGTGTATATGTCATTTTGTTCCAACTGACAAGTGAGTGAAAAAACTTCCAACATTTTCTTTTCATTTTGCATAAAAATCACACACACACAAATTCAGCATTTTTAATTTACAGTTTTAATTAACATATTTATATCCTAATAAATTCAGATTTCAAAAAATTCAAATTTAAATTTCAAATTTCAATTTTATTCTTGCCACAGTTCAAATTACAACTCCATTTGCAATTTTTCATTTTTCAACCCAAAATCCTACAGCATTTACTGTTTTCCACTAATGGGTGGTTCTTTTACTCACTTTGCAGGTAACACTGATGATGGCTCCGGCCGAAAGCGCTCTGTTACGCTAGTTTAGATGTCCTTTTGGATTAAATTTTATGCATGGAATACAAAAAGTGTTTCATTTAGTAAAGCTATAATTTGCTAATTGTTTTGTTACACAAATAAAAATATTATCTTTCAACACCCCACACCTGACACCAATACTGGCACCAGTAACTCGATTATTAGTTATTGTATATTTTTACTCGTTTTTCACTATTTAAGTTTTTCCGCATGCTTCTGCTTACTTAACGAAAGTTAGCTTGAAAATTCAGTCATTTTTTTACACGGGCTCACCCCACCCCTGACACCAGTATGTGTTCGACCACTTAGTTATGTCGTTTGTTTCTGCTTACTTAATTATTGAAATTGAATGTTAGCTCATTAACCATTTATAAAGTTATTATTTTTTGGTTTTAGGCATTAGCTTCGTAAATGTTACAGCTTGTAGTGTATGTGTCTGACGAAGAGGCGTTTGCAGGTCCAGTTGCCAGTGAGAGATAGAAACGACCGTTTAATTAAGGAGCATTTTCGCTTCAATATAATTCTATAGCACTCAGGTCGCTTGACAACCTATGACACTATACAAATATCTAAATATCTTTAAAAATATCGACGGTTGAAAGGAGAAATGGCTAATACGCCACTTTGACCGAATTTGAGTTATTTATACCATCAGAATCAGCTGATTTTTCTGCGTCGATCTATGTATGTTTGATTTTAATCAGCCAGTGTTTTGGCGTATTAAACATATTAAATTTTGGATGGATCATGAGAAACACAATGTATTAAGCGACAGAGTTTTGGAAGCAAATGAACATTTTGGGACCTTATACAACCACAAATCGCACAGATGGTAAATTATTCAATTTAGCTTTCATAAAAACTGACAAATATAAATATTAATCATTTTGCTCTACTTATTCTGGTACTCTTCTGGATAATAAAACTATTCGTTGCGAGCAAATAATCATATTTTTGGCGTATTAAACAATTTCGTTGCTTCATTATATTTTATTTTTAGCATATAAGTCATTATCCCTTTCTCGAAGCCACAGAAGTAGTGCATTTTAGATTCTTATTCTATAGAAATTTACGCAATACTTTTTAATTCTTGTTGTTTTCCAAACTTGGGGGGTTAGGGTACAAAATTTCGTTAAAAATCAAGTATCCAGCGATGTGTCGTCAAATATGGGGTCAAAATTCTATAAAATTTATATTGAAACAGTATTGTGTCGTTTTAGAGGTTTTTGACCATACAAACTACAATAATTTAGTAATAAAATTAACATTTTTTGAAAAACAAGGGATAGATGGTGAAAAAAGGAGAGGGTGAAAGTACAAAATTTCGTGAAAAATCGAGTAATTAACCGTTTGATGTGTTTTTGGGTATACAGATTTCAATTTTAAAACATCTGTCAATTTGGTAAAAAAGTGGTGATGAGGGTGAAAAGAAGGGGGTCAGAATTAAAAATTCTATAAAATTTGACTATAAAATTCGAGTAACGTGTGGTTTTACAGGTTTTTGGCTACACTAATTGCAATTTTAAAATAAAATTAGCATTTTATTAATAAATAAGGGAGAGAGGGTGAAAAGGGGTGAGGGTAAAAGTTCCGAATTTCTCAAAAAATCGAGTAATATGTCGTTTTATAGGTTTTTGTGTATACAGTTTTTAATTTTAAAATTTATCTGGCAATTTGGTAAAAGGGAATGAGGGTGAAAAGGGATGTAGAGAAAAAAGATAAAATAAGGCTAAAGAACGACAAACATTGCATTAGAAAGGAAAATCTTACAAGAAGAATGATGGAACCATTGTACCAGAAAAAGTATTGCGTCCCAATCCTTGCCAAGGATCTAATTGTTTCAACAAATGTGGAGATATTTCTGAGGATAAATGGATTAGTGTCTTCAACCATTTTTGGAATTTAAGCCCACAAAGACGTCGTGATTGGCTGGTTTCTCTCTCAAAAATTGGAAATGTGAAGAGCAAGATAGTGAAACATCTGAGTAGAAAATCGAAAACCTTCCCATACTTTATAAACGAAGGGGAGGGACAACGACCAGTTTATCTAAAGTTCTTGCTCGCGTCACTGGATATAACGCAAAGATACTTATACTACACTTTTTCGAATGCATCTTATGGCTTAGCCAAAGAAGACATGCGTGGAAAAACTATTCCCGCTAACAAGACTCCGGATCACATTCTTACATCTTTAGAAAAAATTATCACAAGCCTACCAGCAGTTCCATCCCATTATTCCATAAAAGACTCCACAAAAGTGTATCTACCTCAAGAATTCAAGAATGTATCAAAATTATATCAGTTTTATAAGAGTGGGCAAACTAAATATGGAATAGACGTTGTATCAGAAAGGCTGTTTAGGAATATATTTTAAAATTGGATTTAACATTCCTAAAAAGGACAAATGTTTCAAATGCGTTGGATTCGAAAATAATCCAGGTCCAGAAAATGAAGCGTTGAAGAAAGCTCACGAGAAAAAAAGGTACGAAAGTAAAAAAAGATTCGAAGTTCATCAAAAAGTACATAACAGAAACAACACTATTTTATGTACATCGTTCGATCTTCAAAAGGTGCTTAACACCCCACATGGTGAAAGCATGCTCTTATATTATTCAAGAAAGATAGCAGTATACAACCTAACGTTTTATGAGAGTACAACAAGGAAATGATACTGTTTTAGCTGGAATGAAAACGAAGGCAATAGGGGCGCCAATGAGATAGCTACAATTTTAAAAGCATATATTAAAGAAGTCGATAAACGTATAGTACTGTAAAACTCTTCTTTTGTTCTGTGATTCATGTCCAGGTCAAAATAAGAATAGAACGATTCTAGCTTCACTTAATCGCAACCTGCTGTCTTGTTCAAATCTGGATGTTATTCAGATCAATTATCTTCTCCCAGGCCATACCTTCAGATCAATTAACTTCTCTCAGGCCATACCTACATGCTAGTAGACAGCATGCACTCCGTGATTGGAAAGAGTGTTTCCAAGCATATTAAAGGGCGACAGTTTTTGAGTTGGCTCATAGTGTCCCTGAACCTTATATAGTTCATTCTCTCACACACAAGGATTTTTTGTCATGGGACAATATTTCAGACAAATACCTTAAAGGCAATTTGGTGGGTAAAATTAGTAAAATCAGAATTTGCTACATTAAGAAAGATTGATATGAATAAGATGGTGGTTAAATACTCCATGGTGACAGATGCGAAAGAAGAGACAATATCTATAGCGGGAAAATTAAAAAATACCCCATCACCATCACTTTATAAGGAACCTCTCCCAATTTCCAAGCAGAAGTTCCAGGACTTGGCAAAGCTTTGCAAGACAAATGTTATTCCTGCACAATATCATAATGAGTATTAATGAGTATCTAAATTTTTCGTAAGTTAATAATACCAAAGATACCCTACCAGAGACTGACGAAGAAGATAATCAGCTTTCTGAATAGAATAATGAATAATATTATAACCACTTGTTTATATCGTTTTTTTTTTTTGGAAAGAATGCACTTTTATAAATGTTCCTAGTTGGATGGTACAAATAGAAAGTAATGAATATTTGTACCTTATTTTGCTACTTTCGCCTTTCTGTTTTCTAGTATTCTTTGTTTAACAATATTTAACATGTTGTTTTTTTATAAACCTTGTTTTCTTAATACACCATTCCGCTTACCCTACCAAGCAAAAATTTTTAATAGACTATTTACTTATTAAAAAACTTTGTCACTAAATAATTACTAAGAAATTTAAAAGATTGCACACTTCTGTTATAAAACAGTGATCTAAATTTCCATGAAGGTCTTAAGAGGCCTCATCACCTGGACTATTCAGTTTAACAAATTAAACCACAACTAGCCCATCTTATGATACGAAATTTTGTATGTAGGTTTTTTCTCATAGAAGAATGGGGAAAAGTGTTTTTGAATGAATAAAAGTTTTTTTTGAAAAATGTTCGTTGTATATTAGTATTTGAAATAAACTTACCCCCATTCCTTATTATTTTGTGGTCAATTTACCTAAGAAGCAAGTATCTTAATTTGGGCAAGTTGTGGTGTAATTTGTAAAACCGAATGAGCAGATGATGAATCCTCTTAATACATTTCGACTGCACATAAATCTCTTACAAAGTTTGTCATAAAACAATACTGAGGTCAAAATAATTTTTTTTTTTGATTCGTAATACATTTTTCTTAAAAAATTTGAAACTGAATATTGCTTATAAGCTATTTTTGCTTTCAAAACAAATGTAGTATTAACCAATATTTCCATTTATCCTGTTGACATTTTGAGACAATATTGTATAATACGCCACTTACTTTGAGAACCATTCCAAGTCAGTTCATGAAACATATCTGTAAATTTGGGGAATCAAAAACCGATCCAGGTGGCGAAAAAAATCTTAACTTTGATAATTGCTTGATTTTTTATGATTTTGTTTCGAAAAATCCAAAGTTTAAACTGCTCTCCTGTGAAGTCACAATATTGGCGTATTAGCAGTTTCCCCTTACAACCGCCGATATGTAATACACACATATTCAAATTCAAATGATTTCTTATTAGTCAGTAAGTTATAAAAATATACAATTCTATATTAACACCTTCAATAATATTACTGACAAATAAGAACAGCACCGCGACTAAAAATCCGATACATAGATCACATGTGTCCATGTGACTATGTGGTGCAGCTCTAAAAAAAGTAAAAATAAGAATAGTAAACTTAATACGATTTAATTCCTTATGGTGTTAAATGACATTAAGGATCGTCAAGACAAGAAATCTTGTCTTGGCAAGCAATTTCTTGTCTTGTCTTGAAATATTTTTAAGAAATAAAAAAAATCTTGTCTTGACCATTTCTTGAGAGTTGGTGTCTTGTCTTGACTCAAGAAATCTTGAAATTTCTTGATATCTTGACAAAAGGGGAACCCCCGTTTAAAAGTAGCGGTAAGATTGGCTGACGTGATATTTATGCTTTATGCGTAGAATCCGAAGAGGTTCCAGGCGGCCAGGGCCAGGGTAGTATTATTTTACAGTTCGTTGCTTCATATGCGTTGTGTACGTAGCGAAATTTACGCTAATGAACCAGACCCGCTTTGCAAAGTTCGTTTTGATCCTAATATATTAGACCATAACATATCCAAAAATTATAAAAAATCCTCTGGAAATAAAAAGTCATTAAGCATTAAAAAATGATCCAATTTAATTTGGCCCACAAGACATTTACCAAAATTTCAATTTTGTTTGTATATGCCTGTTTTTTTAATGGTCAATATTCCGAAACCTTCCCATTTTTTTTTGCATATTTTTACATCTTCATTTCATTCGGTCGATTTTTGCAACGACCTGATACATTGGTTTAAAAAAAATACCCCCTTTTCTGTGCGCCATTGAAGTAGACCCACTTTGCAATGTACTTTTTGATCCCAATACCTTAAGCCACAACATATCCAAAAATGATAAAAAAAAAATCCTTTGAAAATAAATCGCTACACACAGCGTCAAAAGTCTTGGACCCTCAACTACTGTTCTCATAAGACACGATACAAGCATGTCTGCCTGAAAAGATTAATATCTACTTTAATAAATAGTCAAACAAAGTCATTCAAAAAAAGAAAATGCTAATATAAGATGAAGCTACAAATGTATTACAAAGTGAATCTACTGCCGTAACCAGTGGACTATATGCAGAGTGTTGAGAGATTTTTTGAGAGTTTTTAGATAAACATAAATATTTGACTCTCCCCGTATGAAACAGAAACTAAAGTTTGACTAAGGTCTTAGGGTGGATAACTTTGCCAATGAATTGTCTTATTGTCTATAAAGTATGTTAAGATACAATTCTAATTTGTTAAGATATAATTCGAATTGTCTTATTTGTTATATTATTTATTAGTTTATTTGCAATATCAATTGTTTTACTACTATAATTCAAATAAAAAGCCAATTTGTTACTATAAACTATAAATGCACCTTTCTTTTTAATAATTACTTTAATTTACTAAAAATATAAACTGAAAGATAGCTCAGGGTGTATAGGTTCGGGGCATGCTAGTTAAAATTTATTTCCGAGTGCAGTTGTTGAGAAAAGGTTGCAAAATAAAAGATTAGAAATTTCAAAAAAAAAAAACAATTATTCTATTTCCTTCTGACAAAAATAAGGGTTGAAACTTAAGATTGTATTGAACTTTCTTGGTGATAACTGCCCTTTAATCACCTTATGTTTCCTCCGAACTTCCTGGGGAGTGTTACTGAAACTTGCTGCAGTGCCTAGGATCTGTTCTGTGACGTCACTGGAAGCTGTCCTGGTAAGGCGAGTGCGTGTGGACTCAGTAGCATGAAAAAAAACAGTACAAGGTAGTTAAAGAGTTCACCAAGAATGTTGTTACAACTTTGTTTCAATTTGGCGGAGAGCGTCGCTTGTCTTAGCTTTGGTTTTTAATATAGAAATTGGCAAGAGATAGCTAGTTCTCAATTAACAATGCTGAAAAAGGCCAAAACACGCTGAAGGAAAAACTATAATATTTAATTAAATATGCCTCCGCCAATTTGCACAGAACTGTTTAGATTGTAGACAATAATTATGGTTTTAAATTAAACAGTGACCGGATTAAAAATAATAAATAAAATACATAGCTGTTTAAGCTGAGAAAGATTGTGATGAATAATATTTCAATAAAAAAACAATTACAGTAATCAGGTAAGAACAAAAGTGAAATCGATAAATTTAAACAGATAGTCAGAATGCAATTATTGCCTGAAAGCTACTTTCTAACTCAAAAATCAGTTTAATTCAAAAACAAAGGTAACAACAAATTTAAATAGAAATAGAGAAATAAAACAAACAAACAAACAATTATGATCTTGTACCCACCATGGTCGAGAAGGGGTTGAAAAGGTGCTCTTTAAATAAGGCCTAACAATAACTAACTAAGCTTAACTCTGATTCCCCATATAACTCATAACACCCGATAAGGATACCAGAGAAAATTAGACCGAGTCTCCCACACTATAGACAGTTTTGGTTATTAATTTCTAAAAATGCTGCCTCTAACTAGAACCTAAATAATGTGAACCCTATAGGCCACTTTGATCGATTCTTTAGTTGCGTTGCTAAACTAAATCCGAAATTCAATAACCCTGCTCTTGTAGGATCAAGTCCCTTTTTTTCTCTTATCCAAGAACCTGAAGCTCCAAAAACCCACTATCACACACAGGCAAAAAGATACTCACGGCAAAAGACAACGTGGTATGTGAAACGGTAGTAGATAGATAGCAGATATTCCCGAGCTTATTTAACATACCCACGGCAAAAGACAACGTGGTATGTGAAACGATAGTAGGCAGATATCAGAGATTCACCAGCTTAGCAGTTTTATTCTGGCCCAGAGTTTACGATATAGAAAACTTGAAATAAAAATCAGATAACGCAAAAATAAAGAAAATGTCAAGCCTACCTTCTCAACCTCTCACACTGGTCGTCGGTACAAGATAGATCTAAAATTCCTGTCCTACCTTTCCATCAGAATCACATCTCAAAAAAAATTGCACAGATGCGTCACAAATGTTTCACCTTTTTCCATCGTACGAAGCGACCGATCTTTATGCATAAAATATGAACTGCATATTTGAAATTATTTAACAATTTTAAATAATATATTCTACTGCTGTATTTATGTAAATTCAACCATAATATTAACTTTCATTTTACATTAACTAAATAACTATCGACTGATATATTTAAAAGACAAAAATTAATTTTAAATGAACTTGATGGGCAACAGAAGAATTCATTATTTATTAATATTTTCATACCATTTAATATTTAATGCGGAATTTTCCACACTGTTGCTACCAGGTCGGTTCAGATATAGTAATTTAAAATAGGTTGAAGATGACAAGTTATTATTTCAAACCAAAAATAAATACAAGCGAACTCGGAACAACCTGATGTTACGGAATTGTTAAAATTACCGTAACAAGTAATACCAAAAATTTAAGTCAAAATTGAAGATTTTTTTATACCGAGTGAATTCAAAATTTAGGATTTCTCTGAAAATTCTTAACACTCTGTACCTACATAATCCACTGGTTACAACAGCAGTACATTAATTTTGTAATCCTTTTGAAGTTTCTTTTTTGTCATTTTATTTTTTGCATCACTTTGTTTGCCTATTTAATAAACTAGATATGCGTGTTTTCAGGTGCACTCAAAATGTCTCCGGCAATTTCTTTATGACATTTTATCGACAGAAAATGGCGATAAAGAAGCAAGCGTATAGAATAAGGCGCACTATGTGTTATAGCCTGTAAAATGGGGTGACGTGTCGGGTGTCGAGAATAAATATAGACATTCTGACATTTTCATTTCCAACGTCTAGATGCCTTTTCTTTATTACATTGCATTGTTCCATTTGGATGGAGGAAATAAGTTTCAAGATTGTAACAATAGGAACTCTGGATTCGCAAATAATAATATTTACCTTGCTGCACCCCACACCATACCTATATGGTATCAAGGGTGAAGTTTGAAGTAAAGTTAATTAATATTTTTATTTGTGCAACAAAACTAAATTATAGGATCATTTTATAGTCTTAAACATTTATTCTGCTGTGCAACAAGGCTCTTTATTTAAGCGAGCGTTTCTATTTCCCCAGGGCAAGTGGATCTGTAAACACCCCCTCGCTAGACACGTAAACTCCAAGTTGTAACATGCACGAAGCTAATGCCTAAAGCCATAAAAATAATAACTTTTTAAAAAGTTTCCGAATAAATTTTAATTCTTGGTATCCGGGACACGTGCGCTCGGATCCGCGTCTCTCGAGAACGAGCATCTG
>MU195224.1:0-15506 GCA_016904865.1 Pissodes strobi | reverse complement strand
ATAAGAAAAATTAGTAAAAAATAATTTTTACTAATTTTTCTTATAAGTTGTTATTAATCTGAGTCCATTATACTTTCGTTGACGTTTAACTTGCATTTATTTTAAGGCGAAGAACTGTTAACTAGCATCCTTTTCGATTTTATGAAGCCATCTTTTTTGTAGAGATAATGTAGTGGAAAGATGCAGAAATAAACCTGTGCCAGTGTCTGCCGAACATTCTCGGCTGCACACAAACGAATATATAGCCATATACTGTATAATATTCGTAGATCATGTTGACATACTCATACTAATGCGTATTCGAAATGGATAGGTCAGTTTAATTTGGAACCAATTTTTATCAGTAAAATCTTCCTTAATTTTGAAAAATTTTATTGATCTTTGGATGCGATACTGAGCCATATTTTGCACAACACGACATTAGTAAGTTTTTTGAAAAACTCTGTGGCGGGCGCTACAGATTCTTTAATATAGAATAGCAACTTTGGCAACGTTGCAAAAACAAGCTGGTCATAGCCAGGTCAAACAGATGATATCTGGATCCGCCCAGAATTTTTAGGAGAACTACTTCCACACTAATCGCTCAGAATTACTGAAGGAGTTTTGTGTTGTCGATTTTTGTACATATTTTCTCCAAAAAACCCACTGATTATTTCCTGTAAATATAATAAATATTCAATTCAAAAAACCTTCGTTTCAGTCCAAAATTTTATTGGACTTATTTTTCCAAAAATGGGTCCTTGATGATAAATATTTGTATCGATGGAGGACAAATATACATAATTTTAATCTAAAAATACAACAATAAGAAATAATTTTGCAGGAATAAATCCAACAAAATGTTAATCTAAATCAACCTATTTTTTAATTGCATTTAATATTATCATGTAAAAATATTACGATGTGTGCTTAAGGCCACCCGTTCGAAGTGAAAACTTCAACAAAGCCTTATTAGCAACCAAATAATATGCTGTACTTCTGAGCCACGGTCCAATTGAAATACTTGTGTCAAAAGGGAATATGAGTATACAAAATAACACAGTTTTCACTTCAAAAATCAGCGATTCTGCATCTTAAATCGGAACGATGCGAATTTTTGATGTGTGGTACTCGTAAGTACGTAATGTGCGAAAGTTTGGTTGGTCCAGATTGTTCGGTTTTCCAGTAATAAAATACTATGTGGTGACGTGTGTTGTCAAAACTCGAAATCTCAAAATTTTAATTCAACGAGGCATCATCATTTCTAAAATGCCTTCTTGTACAGGTTTTCGTTTTTCTATACAAAAAATATTTGTTGGAAAAAAATAATACAAATTTGCATTTTTTTTAACCTAGAAATCGATGTTTTTCTTTTTTCCTCAAAAGTTTATTTCACGACATTTTTTGAACGCAGAAGAATTTAGACAATTTTTTTTCTCTAAATTCCCTATTGAATCGTGTTTCTGATCCTCCCAAATTTTCGGCGTTAGAATGACTCAAAAATGACCCATTTTTCAAAATTATACACGCCTAAAAAAAGTCGATATTTTTCGATTCTGGCCAATTTCAGTAGGGTTCGGAAGATCATCAAAAGGAACCTATCCAGAAAATTTTATCAGAATTTAATAATTTTTCCGATAGAAGTGGATGTAAAGCACAGGTTCTAGATTAAAAAAAAAAAAGATCACGTGATCCCTAGTAAACAGCAAAACAGTCAGTAACACAGCAAAACAGACAGTAAAAAAGCAAAATAGATAGTAAAACAGCAAAACAGATTGTAAAACAGCAAAACAGAGAGCAAAAAACAGCGAAAAACAACACAAATTGCTGTCTTTTGCTGTCTGTTTTGCTATTTTTTGCTGTCTGTTTTGCTGTTTTTGGCTGTATGTTTTGCTGTTTTACTGTCTGTTTTGCTGTTTACTAGGGATCACTAGTGATCTTTTTTTTGCTTTAGAACCTGTGCTTTACACCTACTGACAGGTCGTGAATGAACCCAGATAATCTGTTCGTTCTGGTTATGATCAGTTGATTTTTGAAACGTTGCCAAACTTGTAGTTCAAGTTGAATGCTGTACCGTTTTTTCAAAAAACTAATAAAAATATTTAAATAAATTTAAAATTATTTGGCATTACTTACTCAAATTTGTGTTTTACGTATCGGCATCATTAGGTGCGATTTTTCGTATTTTATAAACGGTATCCATTTAATATGCATATTTTTTGAGTGGCTTATATTTAATTTAACAGTAAAATATTCAATATTTTGGCAGCAAAAAGAACAATCAAGCAGCAAAATGAAAAGAAATAGCAATTTTTTAAGATGTTTATGAACATCTCTACAAGTAAATAACCCAAATTAACCCAACCTAACCCAAAGCTTTCATATTTAGCATTTTTTCCCTTTTTTTAAAATAAACAAGTTATAAGGCCTGTTCACTTTTGTTTGGATATATTCGTGTAAAAGTACATTTCACAACTTCGTGCTAGAAACCTCTTGGATTGAAAACTAGTATTTTTAACACTTACTTGTTATATAATTTACTAATTCACTGCTTAATTTTCAACTTGGCTATTATCCTATCAAGTTTCTTGCTCGTTCATCCATTTAGTTGCTCGTTCATCAATTTTTCTTACAAAAATATTTTGTTTGTCATTCGGTTAAGCTGCTAATCAAATGATTTAATCTCTTTTGATATTAATTAAGTTTTAAGGCATTTAAAAGTTCAGCAAGTGTAGACCAGTAATGCAAAAGGAAAGGTGAAAGTTAACTTAAAATTTTCATTACGTAATCCTCCTAATTTTGTTTTGCACTATTTAGATTCCTTCTACTTTCTTGCTCGTTCATCCATTTTGCTGCTCGTTCATCCATTTTGATTACAACAATATTTTGATTGGAATTTAATCATGGAATTTATTAAATTTTAAAGCATTCAAAAGTTCAGCAATTGCAGATAAGTAATTCAAAAGGGAAGGTGAGAGTAAACATCAAATTTGCATTAATTAATCCTCCTTATTTTGTTTTGCCTTATTTGGATTCCTTTAGGTGTCTTTGGTAAATGAGTTAATCACTTTTCGTTTTTCTATTACTTCTACGCAAAAAATTTCCTCATTTGGATCATTATTCAGTCCTAAAATGGGACAGTACCCGCCTTACGATTTTTTTTTGTAAAAGCCTGCAGCCAATTTAGGCGTCGCTTCATATTCTTCGGAAAGCTCTGCAATTAACGAGACAATGATATGTTTTAATGTTGTATTTATCGAAATGGTCACTTAAGTAAATTATGTTTATTTCAATTAACCAACAAAACTTGGGTATTTTGTGATTTGAATAACATGTCACGATACAAAACGCACGAAAACTTACAATGAATTACGATTATTACCGACTTATATCTGAAACTCACGAACCGAAGATTTCTATTGAATACCTTGTAAAATTTTGAAAAATACTTCACAGTCGTGATAAGAAGTAGAGAAGAATAGAAAGAGAACAACACTTTCATTCCCACATTGATTGCAGCAAAGTGCTATAAAATGTTATACAGATGGGTCAAGAACATTCCCCAAAGCAATGGGAACATACCCGAACACATTCCAGGCAGAAATTAACGCCATAGGAAAATGTACGCAGTTCAACCTTGACAGAAAATATGAGAAGAAGCAGATGGTCATCTTCTCAGACAGTCAAGCAGCGATCAAAGCGCTGAATTCACCAACAGTCATGGTATGGGAATGCTTAGATAGGCTAAACGAACTAGGCAAGAATAACAAGGATACCAGGACACGCTGGGATAGAAGATAACAAAAAAAACAGACCAATTGGCAAAAATAGGAAACTCCGTTTTTAGGACCAGAACCCATCTGTGACATAGGGACACACACCTACAAGGAAGAGTTCAGGAAAGAAGAGCGAACCAAGTAGATCAGTCTATGGGAACTTCTTTCAGGTTTACCTAAGGCAATCAAATATGTTTCTAGGCCCCCACTCAGGAAGATCAAAAAATCTCATAGCACTGAATAAGAACAATCTCCGCATCTTCATCGGCTTTCTTACGGGCCACTGCTGATTGAGAAAGTACCTGAAGAGAATAAAAATTTAAAATGAGGACAGTTGCTGGTACTGTGAGAAGGGGGAGCAAACTCCGGAACACTGTTCGAGGCGGTCGCGAACAGGCGAATGGCCTGCTGGGGTGTTGCATCATCGAACAGGAGGAACTTCCATACATAGAACCATCCAGACTACTTGCTTTTATCAAAGCACTGAAGCTGGATGAGGTACTGTAATTATTGAGAATCACATGAACGGAAGCACCAAGGAAGGGGGACACAATATATCTCAATCTATACAGGTCGCAGTGTAAGATCATTCATTCGTTCATTCAACAATAATATAACGTGTCTTTTCAATATTCAATAGTTGTAATATCTCCATTTTGGGTTCCAATTTTCTCTATAGTGTTATAGTCGATAGGGCCTAGATCGGAACTGTTCGCTAGACCACAAATCGATCTTTTCCGGAGAATCTGCTTATAAAAATCTAATTCTGCTTTGAAGTGGGTGAAAAGGGCTCTGTCTTGTTGAAAGCAATAATTACTATTAAAGTTTTCAATTTTGTTTAGCGGATTTATGAGAGTTTATTCTAAATCAATATTATGTAGTTAAAGTAATGGCTGAAATGAGAAAAGATTGTGCCCGGTCTGAAAAATAGGGCTTAAAAAGATGTTTGTTAAAATGCTTAATAGAGAAGGAAATGCTTTTCTTTATTTAAAAGAGAAATTCTCGCGTACAAATGAAAAAGCATATACGAGAACTTTTCAAGAAGAATAATTTTGAAAAAGAAAATAGAGCGTGGATTGCCTTCCTAGGAAATAAGCAATCGAAGTATTATATTGAATTAGTTGAAGATCTTATCCAATCTTACAAGGAGTTAGTTAGGTTGCCGCATGTGACTTAAGCTGCATTTCCTCCCCGGCCTTTGGGATTCTTTCTTGAAAACTTGCAGTTTCAAATAATGAAAACAGAGAAAGATTTCACCAGCAAATTGCTCAAAAAGAAAAGTGGTACAATGGAAAATATTGAGGAACTACTGTTGGGTACTCAAACGTGAAACTAATCCCAGGGAATATAAACGAAAAGGCCAACAAAATAATTTCATTAATTATTTAATTTTTTAGGTCCAAAATAAAGCATATTTTGTAAAAAAAATGTAGCTTAGTTTCTTCTCATTTTGCAAAATTCTCTATATTTCTCATAATTTGTTTTTTCGTATTTTATTTTATTTTATTTTCTCTAAAAGTTACAGGTTGCACTTTAAGATCCTTTACACTCCTAAGGCGCTATTCTATATTAGTCGCTTCTGATGGATGAGTTAACGACACTTTCACTTTATCTACCATCCAGCGAATTTATTACGACTGGTCTAGTAGTGTATTGGTCAGATTCTGTGTTTGAGATATGGACGGTTAATTTTTTTAAGGTTATGTTTGTTTATATTTGTAAATTTGGGATATTTTGAGTTAGTTTGGGTTAATCGGAAGCCGCTAATATAGCATATCATATGGGTAAAAATCGAGGTCATATTTGAAATCAGCACAAAAGAGTAAAAAAATATCAGAAAGCGACAAAAAATTTCAAAACGTAGAACAGTATAATGTGAGGAAAAAACCCAAATATTGCTGCTAAATGGCATTTCATGGTTCTTCTTCATTAACAAAAAACTTGAATCCGTCTAGGCATGGATTCTTTCAACTCTTTAGTATATTCGGGAGCAATCGCATTTCATTTTTCCATGATCTGGATACTTAAATAATTATTTATGTTGGCTACGTAATCACTGTATTATTGACAGTAAAATATGTGCTTAGGGTTAATGTCATGATGAAAATGGAAATTCCCCTTGATATCTTGCTTTTCTGCGCTAAGTGCTAAATGCTGCCTTAAAATATCAATCCGTGCTGCCTTCAATAAAATCTATGTTGTCTATTTTAGCAGATCAGATCCAAATGCATTTATCGAATTGCTTCCCGAACACAGATATTTCCAAGTTGCTTTTATGCTTCCAATGCTAATTTGGGTGCACTTTCTATGATTGTTCGGTATTCTGCCCAATTCACTTCTCGTCTAAAGTTATTTGGAGTCACTCTTGATTTTATTTCCCACCAAAAACAAAAATCCACCTTCTTCCAGGGTAGAATTAAGATAGACAAAGCTGCATAAATATTGTATTTTTTTTTTATATTTTTAATACTTTTTCTTTATACAGGGTTGTGATAAATTAAGGAATAAATTCAATATTAAGGGTTGTGATCAATTAATTTAAAAACTCTCGAACACGTCAAACTTTATTTTATTGTTGCGCATAATTAATATCATTTGGAAGTATACAGGGTGACTCACAAAAGCAGTTTTATGTCAACTTAATTTTTTTTTAAAACTAACCCAAACTACCCTATAAGTAAAATTGATAGTTATCGAGATACTAACAAAATCTAATGATTTAATGTAGTTCATCAAACGTCTTGCACTTTTCTGTCTTAAGCCTTTTGCGATTTAGAATTTGACATTTAAAATTTGCAATATTATCAAACAACTGAAGAACAGCAAATTATAATTTATTAATAATTGAGAATGTAACAACATCGTGCATAACTTATACACAATACATAACTCCTTCAGTAAATGTTGAAAATGGCTACCATTTACAGCCCTGCAGTGCTATAGACGATCAGAAAATTCCTGTTGCACATTACTAACTACATATGGAGAAATGTCTCTTATAATACTTAAAATTAATTCGGTCTTTAAGGATTTCAATACTGTCCTGCTTAATGTTGTATATCATGTTCTTAACATAACCCCAAAGAAAAAAATCTAGCGGATTTAAGTGCGGAGATCTTGGTGGCTGCTCTATAGCACCGCGCCTCCCTATCCATCGCCCTGGAAAGACGTCATTTAAATATCTTCTAACATCCGCCGCGCAGCTAACACCATAATAATTCACTTAAGAGATCTGAATCTATTGCATTAGGTCTAGGATATAGGTACTAAACAATCTTGCAAAAATTAGAGGTAACGTTGTCCTATAAGTTATTTGCTAAAAAAAAATGGTTCTATAACTTATTGCCCACAATGCCCATACATTTACATTTTGATCATATTGTGTATGTACTTTCCTGTGCCAGTGAGGGTTCTCAATTGCCCAATATCTAAAATTTTGTTTGTCGTGTTCTCCGTTCAGACAAGTGGGTCGTTATTACACATTTCTGTTAGTATCTCACAGAATTCGTTTCTGCGCTCTGCATCATCATATAATTCTTGAACAAATTGTAATATATATGGATGCCAGTTTTCTGTCTTCAAAAATTTTGATAACGTTGTTCTGCGCAAGTCGTTATCAAGTGCTGCTTGCGTTGTCGACGTATGTGGATTTTCTTATTTCTTGTACAGTCACTAAACAATCAATTTTTATATCATCGGAAATTCTAGAACGACCTATTCCAGTGCGGTTTTTTACACTTCCAGTCTATCTCCATTTTTTTTTTAATTTTACTTACTAGAGATTGACTTATGGGTGGTCTATGCGATATTTGCTGTTAAACATATGCTTATAAGCCTAGTCTGCCCTGGTTTTAGCCGCAGCATCAAGCTTTATTATAATTTTGATTTTCTCATTTTCGGTTAAACGCATCGTAAATTTGCTAATTAGTGACAGTAACAAGATGGTCAAAACTAAGGTACATCACCTTACGAATATACAGGTTAATACTAATTATGAGCACTTAATTAACCAATTAAATAACAAAATTTAAATATCAAGTTCTAAATGGCAAAAAGTTTAAGACAAAAAAATGCAAAACGTTTGATGAACTATATTAAATCATTAGAGTTTATATTTCATTAAAAAGTGAAAACTTTGAATAGGCGTTTGTTAATATTTCGAAAACTATCAACTTTACTTATAGGTTATGTGATGTCCAAATCAGCCCAAAAAATTGGGGTATTTCATTTGAAAAAATTAAGTTGCGAGTTGTATCGCTTTTGTGAATCACCCTGTATACTTCCAAATGTTATTAAAATTTGCGCAACAATAAAATAAAATCGACGTGTACGACGGTTAGTTAAATTAATTGATCACAACCCTGGTATATTGAATTTATTCCTTAATTTATCACAACCCTGTATATTTAAGACCTACCTAAGTGCGTAGGTAGTACTATACATATTGACACGATCGATATGATTTTATTTAGGTGATCCTGGAAACGATTTTTCAAAACTTTTTTTGTAAATTCGTAAACTTCTGGTCTTGAGACCTAGACTTTCGAGCTTTGGTGAACTTTTACGCTTAAAATTTCCCTGCTTGCCATAATATCGTATTAAAATTAATTTTTCTTCGAAACTTTTCATATTATACATAAAGTACGGTATTAATTCAAGGAAAATATCATGTTGCCTTCAATAAAATCTATGTTGTCAACTTTACCCGACGACATACAATCTCAGACCATCAGATCCAAATACATGTATCGATTTTTTTCGAGTTGCTTTTGCACTTCCAATGTTAATTTGGATGCACTTTCTGCGATTGTTCTGTATTTATCGACCAATTCACCTTATCTCACGTATTTATTAAGAAAATTAGATGGAGCCACTCTTGATTTATGACGCAAATTTCAATGTCCTGATTAAGACTGCTAAAAGCTAAATGGATCCAGAGTGGTATGGACGAGGAAAACATGAAATTTCAGGAACGAAGATGTCGAAAGTAAAAGTTAGTTTTTAAAGAAAAAGCAATAGATGAATCTATGATAAATCCATCCAACAGGTTTAAAGTCGACGTAATCAACCTTACTATGGATACAATGGACTGAATTGTTAGAGAGAATTGAAGGCCTGGAAGAAGTTACATAGTAATTTGGTTTTTTAAATCCAGTATATCTCCAAAATTGCGACAAAGAACAACTCAGTTTCATATCAAATGATCTCTATAATGTAATGGTTCAGTTTATCGATATTTATTTTAACCAAGAAAATCCATATTTAAATAGGGGTGCATTGGGTTATCTGGAAGATAAATTTTTTGCCAAAAATTGGTAGATCTAGATTTATAACCTTCCAGTAGATATAGCGAGCACAGAGAGACCTTTTAGCGTTTTAAGAAGATTTAAGAATTACTTAAGAAGCACAATGTGTTAAGAAAGAACTTCAAAACTAGCTTTACTTACCAATGAAATGGATACATTATTTAATAGCAATCTGGAAGAAGTCATAATGTTTTTATCAATTAAAACACGAACGGACTTCCATTTAAAAGAAAATATTGTTTATGTCATTTTTAATTACAATATTGTTTGTTCCATTTTTGTTCATTTAAAATACATTTAAAAGTTCTCATGTTTTCCAAGAAAAAACTTAAAAGGTACTACCGCCCCCATCCCCCAAAATAATATGCATGTGACTCCGGGCCCCAACTGTTCGAGTTGGCAATGAGCCCTTAGAGTTCTTAAAATCGCCGGTGTACTGGATCCTATTTTCCCGACTACCTACTGACGTGAAAATTATAAAATATTTCTTTAAATATAGGTTGATGACGCATTTTCAGAAAACGTCTTTTAAAATATCATGCCAAGAGGAACACATTTTTCATGGCCATTTTGCTTGTATTTATTTATACGATGTGCATCAATTTAAACTGTAACGCATATGCTTAGGCATTAATATCTTATACAATTTTTGTGTATGTATTCTTAGTCAAAATAATATACTAGCATGTTAGTAAAGCTGTATTCATGTTATTCGACAGCAACTGCATCATTTAAGCTGTGAGCCACTGTATACCTCGTAATTTCCATAAAAAAGACAAGATCAGAATACTACAAGGTTATACAGAATAACTATTCGAAATTAAAACATTTCAAACGTCACTTGTATTTAACTTTTTCCTCCAAAAACCCCGTAGGATAAAGACCAAATTTTTCTCAGAACCCTCTACTAAGATATTAGCCTTTCAACGTGAACCTTTATGTAATAATTTGTTCACTTTAGAACAAACATAATATTTAGCACAATGCCATGACACGTTTCGAATAAAAGTAGATTACAAAATTACTGCAAATAATGTATTTAATTAAATTTGATTAAATTAGTTTGCAAATAAAATATTACGATTATTTAAATATTCCTCTACATCCATAAAGCTCCTTAAAACTGTTTTCCACGTTTTCTACGGGTATTGATTGCACAATCAGTGCCCTTCTATATGTTAAATTTCTCTTGATATTCACCTACAAATAAAAATCTAGACGAGCTAAATCCGGACTTCTTGGGGGCCCTACAAATACTTCGTCTTGACTAATCGAAGGGGCAAGAAATATTATCGAATGATGATCGAGGAAATAGAGACATATCGATAATATATCAGTAAAAATGTTTGAAGTGCATTCAAATACAAAATCAATTAAAAAAGAGCAGAGCATGAAAAGTTAACATTTTATTGGCGTTGGCATTGATTTCTAAAATGAAGATTCGATACTCGACGTTTTCCAATATTGAGAAGCAACAGCTTTATTTGCAGAAAATACTATTTCCACCATAATATTTCCACCTTATTCCAGGGTATGACTATAATAGTTTAATCTACATGGTAATCACTAATTTTCCTAAAAAGTATTTTCAATATCTCTTTTTAATATGTCTTAAACACGTCAGCAAGTAGAGAGTACCACAATCGACTTTTATTAGGTGATGCTGGAAACGCTCGTTCAAAACTTTTTTATAAATTTTTAAACTTCTGGTCTTGAGACGTTGAAACTTTGGAGCTTTGATGAACTTTTACGCTTAAAACTTCCCTTCTTGCCATAACATCGTATTAAAATAATTTATCTTGGAAATAATACAAAAATACAGTATTAATTGAAGGAAATTTAATTAGGCTGTATGATGAAAATAATCCGTCTGGGCCTTTATTTAATATAGCTCAGATAAAGTTAGTTATCAAAAATTAAAATTTTTTCAGCGTTAAATGAAAATCCATTCCTTTATCCTTGGTAACTCAATCAGCTGATCAATTTTCGAATGAACGCGTGCAGCAAAATGATTTCCGTTCCATAGCATATTATGATTGCGTCACATAGTTAATTTTTAAAAAATTTTTAATTTAATTTTAATTAGAATTTATGTAATTATATTTAATATTTATTTTAATTATGGTCGGTGAGCTTCTCGGTGAGCTTTCAGGGTTTAGTCAAAATCATTATATTATTACATCCAGTACTCTTTCATAAGCTGTAATGAGATCGGATTCATGTTTTATGTGTTAACTTAAAGCCAAATGAGTAATATTTAATCTTTTAAAAGTTGGGAGTTGATAATTTGTATTTTAATAGAATGATTACATTTCTAACACAGACTTTAGCACCTATAAATATGTAATTAGATGAATTAGGATAGTCGTACCTTGTATAAGTACTGATCGAACATCCTGCAAACGTCAATGTCACTTCCGACGCAGTACGTGGCCTCCATACTATCACAATTCCCAATGAGAGTAGTGATCGAAGCCACAATCGGCTTTAAATGTTCCAGCGTTGTGGCTTTGTGGCACGTCCTTGTCTCCAAAAATAATTAATATTGAATAAAATAATCCAAAAATTACTGTCACATGCAA
This sequence comes from Pissodes strobi, assembly GCA_016904865.1. Taxonomy (NCBI): domain Eukaryota; kingdom Metazoa; phylum Arthropoda; class Insecta; order Coleoptera; family Curculionidae; genus Pissodes; species Pissodes strobi. The sequence goes on along the minus strand of MU195224.1, from coordinate 3,863 downwards.
ACCCACAACAGATTCACTGTCCGCGTGTCCTCTTAACGTGGTCAAATTCAAAAGTCGCGCGCGCGATAGCGAGCGCTTCAAACTCCGGGCGCTTGAAAGCTGGCTCCGGCAAAAACGGCGTGATCCGACGGACAGACTATACGAAGTGCATGTCGCGTACGTCGATCGTGTAAAAGCTCTCTCGCGATCAAAACGTAGAGGAAGATCGGAAAGGAATACGAAGCGCGAGCTCTTCGACTCGGTGGTCTCGAACCCCTCCCCGGCGGCACGTCGGTGGAAAGCTGCGCCAAGGAGGAGAGAACTGGCAGGCCCCGCGTCGCGCCGCCGAATCTCAAAAATCCATGAAAAAGGAATAAATAATATTATAACAGGCCCTTTTATAATAGTCCCCTTGACGGTGGAACTTACATTATGTTTTTGTTTTTTCTTTTCTTCAATAAATTATTTGGCCATTTCATCTACATATATAGATACGTACATTTGTCTCTATCCAGAAATAAGGGGAGCTACGAGCATAGTTCTTTCGTAAGACTATGATATGAATAAAACTCATCCAGACTTGCTTGGCCACTGGTAATAGTGTCTTAAGAATAAATTATATAGATTTTTTTTTGCAAATGGTGCTTGACTAAAAATATAACTCCCTATACCGGCTTTAGAAAATTCGAGAGTGCTGGTAAGCAAAAAAGCTACGTCTTATTTAAGCATGGTGGAACAAACGAGAATAATCACTTTAACAGAAGAAGAATTGGGAGAGAGCGACCGATTAGTTGGAAGTGCCCAAGAGTACTATTAAAGTAAAAGAAGCAAAATGGCCTCCGTATCAAACATGATTAGAGGAACTAAATTTACAACGAAAATATCGAAGCTAGAAAATATGTAAGGAATAATCTCTCAAGTGTGTCGCGGTGCATATCTTGCTCGTGGATAATAGCACCTACGGTCCAGATTCATGCTGAAAGTTGGCAGCAGCACATGAGGAGCATCCTGTAACTGCAAATTTTGAGGTTTGGGAGGAGCGACCGACCAGTTGGAAGTATCCAAGAGTAATAGCAGAGGAATTGCGACCGCATCATATATAACTGGAGGAACACGAAAATAACGAACCTGGAAAATATGTATGGAATAATCTCTCTGAAACTCCAGTATGTCCACGTGTGGATAATAGCGCCCACGGTCCAGATTCATGCTGAAGGTTGGCGAAAGCACTAAATGAAGATGCTGTTGCTCCAAATTTTGAGGATTGGGATGACCGACCGACCAATTAAAAGTATCCAAAGGTACTATTCAAGTAATAGTAAAAAATGGCGGCCGCATCATACAAAACTAGAAGAACTAAATTAGCAATAAAAATAAAGAAGCTGGAAAATATGTATAGACTAATCTCTCTGAAACTCCAGTGTATTCGTGTGTGGATAATAGTGCCTACGGTCCAGATTTAAGCTGAAAGTTGGCGATAGCACTAGATGAAGATTCTGTAACTCCAAATTTTGAGGATTGGGAAGAGCGACCGACCAGTTGGAACTATCCATAAGTACTATTCAAGTAATGGTAGAAAAATGGCGAGGGCGTCATACATAACTAAAAGGACTAAATTTGCTATAAAAATAACGAAGTCGGAAAATGTATATGGAATAATCTCTCTGAAACTCCAGTGTGTCATGGTGCATAGTCGGCGTGTAGATAACAGCTTCTACGGTCCAGATTTATCCTGAGAGTTGGCGACAGCACTAGATGAAGATTCTGTAACTCCAGAGTACTAGGACTGGGAAAAGCTACCGACCGGTTGGAATTACCTAAGAGTACCTACCATTTAAGTAATAGCAGAAAAATGACGACCGGCTCATCCATAACTAGAAGAACCAAGTTTGCAATAATAATTACGAAGCTGGAAAATATGTGTGGAATAATCGCTCTGAAACTCCAGTGTATCGCGGTGAATAGTCTGCGTGTGGATAATAGCACCTATGGTCCAGAATTATGCTGAAAGTTGGCGACAGCACTAGATGAAGATTCTGTAACTCCAAATTTTGAGGATTGGGAAGAGCTACCGACCAGTTGGAAGTATCCAAAAATACTATTCAAGTAATAGTAGAAAAATGGCGACCGCATCATACTACATACCTAGAGGAACTAAATTTGCAATAAAAATAACAAAGCTGGAAAATATGTATGGAATAATCTCTTTGAAACTACGGTGCGTGGCTTTGCATAGTGTGTGCGTGGATAATAGCGCCTACGAACCAGATTGATGCTGAAAGTTGGGTTAGTTTGGGTTCTTGGAATCTTCAAAGTAGAAAAATGGCGTCCGCATCATACATAACTAGAGGAACTAAATTTGCAATAAAAGTAACCAAGCTGGAAAATATATATGGAATAACCTCTCTGAAATTCCAGTGTGTCGTGGTGCATAGTTTGCGTGTGGATAATAGCGCCTACGGTCCAGATTTATGCTGAAAGTTGGCGGCAGAACTGGATCAAGAGCCTGTAATCCCATATTTTCGTAAATACGTTGCTTCCTTCTATAGTGCTTCGTATTTTTACTTCATGATATGTATGCCCTCTCGATATGTTGAGTAGTAAGTGTATTTTGAACTTGCATTGTCTTTAATTTTCATAAAATCCCAACGCTTCAATTGGTGTGTATCTCCAGATCAGAAGAGTCATATAAAATTCAGATATTCCAAAATCAAACATCAACAAGAATGAATAAGTAGCACCAAGACACCTGCTGAGGTATACCGGCATAAAGATTCTACTTGTATGTAAAGGTACATAATGAATTTGTGAGCATACACATCGAAATATATAATACACAAATTGAAGACGTTCTTAGGAAGGATCCCACATCAATTAATGGAAAAATATACAGAAATCTGAAGAGGTACGAACGTTGCATACTGAAGGAAAACGTACAAATCTAACACCACAGCGCAGCAAATCACCACATTTATACGTCCTACTGAAGATGTTCAAACAAAATATGCCTTTAAGACTAATTGCAAGCTGCCAAAAATTCACCACCTAACGAGTTAGCTAAATTTATTCAACCATTAGAACCTTCTATAAGGTAAGCAAATTTTTTTTGGAAAGAACCCAAATCACTTTGTGGAAATCATGTCTAAGAAAGAGGTATAACCTGGAGACCAATTTATTAGCTTCAATAGGGAATGATTATATACTAACGGGTGTCACCATAAAAGGTTTCGAGATACGATCCGAGTCTGAGTAGAAGGTGCAAATCGAACACTTTTACGCAATCAACGTCATTGTGGATATGTTGGGAAATTTTCTATATATAATATCTCCTATTTCCAGGAAAGAACATTTTTCATGGAATGTTTTGAAACACAAACTTTGCAATTAAGAAACCAAAACTTTAGGTAAGATACTAACTTCTTCCTTTAAGACAGTAACGAATATGACTTACACATTTAATTAGCCTAAGACTCATCACAAAAATCATCATAGGGAAAGGGGAAAATAACCGTAAGGAAAAAGGACAACCACGTCTATAGCAAGCCAACACACACTGGGTAATATATGAATTCTTTTTCAAATCATTCTGGCAACAGAAAACATGGAATTGTGGAAATCCTTGCAGACTGAGCAATAACAGTTTGCCACTTAGAAGCAACATTACGTGAGAACATCGGCCACATGAACAAGGACTTGAGCAAAATAATTCCCCACAACTCATCGACCAAATATTTGAACAACTGTAACAATATGTAACAAATGAAAATAAACCACCAGAAGAGATGAACAATATTTGGAAACCTTTATTAAGTAAATGTGAATTTAAAATAAGATCTGAGTCAGTGCAGCCTCATAGGCACCTTCATTCCTTGGTGAACATCTTA
>JAEQML010071073.1:0-16375 GCA_016904865.1 Pissodes strobi | reverse complement strand
TATATACTTGGAACGATCAGAACTTCCATATCAATGATCTTGCTATCCAAACTTATAGGTAAAATAACAGATACAAGAATTGACTGAGATTTGCCATCAGCTGTAGTGACTACTTTTGTTATTATATTTTTAGATATTTTTAAATCCATATTCAAAACTAACTCATAACCCTGTTTGCCCAGCACACTCTGCATGGCACCTGTGTCCAATAAACCAGAAAAAACTATATTATTTATTTTAACGTCTAAATCAATTAATGATTTACTTATGAACAATGGAGAAATTTCATTATATTTATAAAAATGTTATACTTTGTTTAGCCATTGAGACCAGTTATTTTCAGATTGAAACCTGTCGGAATCTAACTTTGATTGGCAACTTCCGCCGACTGTGAATTTGCCGTTGCATCGTTTTTTGACTTATCCGATTGACATGCCCTACAATTAGGCTTTGTTATATTTCTCCTGCCACATCCATAACAAAATACTGTTCTTTTAACCTTACATGTTTGATAAGCATGACCTATTTCATGACAATTCCAGCACTTAATTATAGATAATTTCAAAGCATTAACATCAGAAGAATTACTGTGATCCGTTTGTGTAGAAATTAAGTTATTAGATGCAGACTGTGTTTCTAAAATAAGGTTTTTGTTTGAAGGTATTTGACAATCTTGATATTCGACATTAAGTTCATTAGTATTTGATTTATTGAGATGACCTGGATTTCTATGAGAAAACGGCTTCTTATAGGCAAGTTCCGGCTCTAAAGTCAATGAATTGTATACTGGAGGACCTTGAAACTTTTCTGAACGAATTTTAGTATCTTCCAATACTCGACAAAGATTTTTAAGTTCAAAGATAGAAAAAGGTTGCCGCAAAACACGTTGCTGTTGATAATATGGTTGTAAATTTCTCATTATGAGTCTAAGTTGGGTAATTTCGTCAACAGGATTTATGAATCTTTTGAACAAATTTTCCATTATGGCAATATATATTAAAGGCCTCTCATTATTTCCCTGTGTTCGTGCTCTTACTTCATCCCAAAGTGCAACTTCAAAATCAACTGGCAAAAAATCTAAGCGTAAATGATGTATTAACTCTTCCCAAGTATTAATATAATTTCTAACTGAGCGATACCAAATCAAGGTTTCCCCTTCAAAAAATTCATGAGCAAAATTCAATAAAGTATACTTAGGTATTCGGTGTGACATGCAAAACTCTTCAACCCTTTCCAAGAAACTATGCAAGCTCTGGCCTTTTCCATTAAATTTTAAATTGATTCTATTAAAAGGTGGCATTCTATAATTATTATTATCAACATATTGTGAAATTGGTTGACCATTTCTAGATGCTTGATTATTATATGAATTCGAAAACATTGGAACATTAGGAAATTGAGTATTTTGATAATTATGGAAGGGATGAGCACCTTGCGGAAAAAATAAATTCCTATTGTCTGCAAGATAATTAGATGAGTCTTGTGGTTGACTATTCGGATTGGTATAAGGCATGTGATTTTAAAATTTGTTTTCACTGCAAAATTGAGAACTTGGCAAATTTTAATTTACATTATTTGGTTCCTTTTGAGCATAATATTCATTGTTCAGATTTGAAGTAAAAGGATTAAATCCAGGTTGGTAGCTATTAAATCTTAAATCATTATCACGAGCATTATTAATATTGAAAGTGTTAGGTATCTCAGCTTTAGAATCACACGTTTGACAATAATTAAATTTTAGGTTTCGATTATGATCATTCCCAATATTGGCTGGACCAGCAAGATCAGACGTGACTTGATGAGTCTTATTATGGTCTTCACCCTTATCAAAGTCATAACCCTTCAAGGAAGGATATATTAAATTAGGATTATTTAAATTTGTTTCACTTGGAATTCGCTCATTATTTGTTATGGTAGTGGTCGGATTTAATTGTTGATCATTAGGCCTAAATAAACTGCTACTAATATTTAAAATTTCACTCTCAAAGTTATCAGTATTATGATTTGTTTGCGCATCACGTGACGTACCTATCGGATTCTTATTAAGCAAAATATTTGAAATAATTTTAACATTTCTCTGGTCAGACTGAGATGGTGTGCCCTCTCCAGAAATCTGTTGATCAGCAAATGAAATTCTACGAGAAGCTTTAGAGCTACTTTGATTAGGAGAGCTCACAAAATCAGCTTGATTTGAAAAATTTGCTAAGTTAAGATCTTGAACTTGATCACTGTTAACAGAGTCTTCTGCGTCACTCTCTTCTAACTCAATCAGATCCGCTGCTTCGCGAACTACTGGCTTAAAACTAGTTTTTTCTTCTAATTTATCAATAAGTAACATGGTTTGCGACAATAATTGAGCTTTGACATTAGCGGTTAGCGAATCAGAAAATTTAAGATAATTTACTCGATTAGACAAATGTAATAATCTCGTTTTGATTTTTTTATAGTCAGGATGTCTTTTATCACATTGAAAGGCATTTACCAATCCCGAAAATAAAGTTAACTTTCTCTTACATATCTCCACCTCGTCTGCAAAATTCATCGGAACATCCGGATGATTAATTTTAGTTTCCGCTTCACAAGTCAAGTGACCTCTGAGAATGGAACGCTTCATATCTCTATTCTGAATTTCCGAAGTACAGATTCCTCTAACAGTGAGTTCCCAGTCCACTTCATCCAGAAAGAGGTACCTTGGATTCATGATTATAAAGCTAAAAGATACAGAAAAAATTAGATAAAAGCAACAAAGAGATTAAAGATAGAAGAAAATTGTTTTTGATGTTAATGTGCCCCGTACTGCCACCATCTATTTAAAATAATTAAAGGTTGAAAAATAACTACCCAAGAAACATTGACTCTATTCTTGAGGCATTTCTGAAGTTAATCAAATAACAAAAATCGGGTCACACACATGAGTGCTATTATAACCAAAATCGAGCCCCACGTTAGGCGCCAATTATAACATTAACCCTTTTCACCTTTTATTTCTCAAATTTTATTTCGATTTTAATTGAAATTATTTGTATAAGAAAAAGTAAGAGTTAAACGTTCCTTGAGTTACCCTGTCGCTGCTCAGATATGTCTTATGCGGTGGCACTAGGGGTGTGAGTTCGAATTCTGAAAATTCAATTAAATGTGGGCGCCAGATCTAGAGTAGACCGAAAGATAAGAAAATATAAGATAAATTGTGAGATTACATTATCCATAATAAGACACCAATGTAAGGAAAGTAAACGCAAGAAATAAAAGATATGCTTTCCCTCAAAAATTTTAATAATAATCTTTGACTAAACTGAGTATCTTTTCAAAATTACATCTTAATTCCAACCACCAATTACGCTTGGCATAGGTAAGATAGAATAAGCGATACTTAACAATACTGATCCTAGATAACAATATAATGAGATCGTAGTATATGAAATTTTCTTTACGACCCTAATTAAAATTAATGGTTCTGATAAGCGAATAGCCCATAAGTTAAGATCAGCCCATTAATAAGTCAAAATATTTCATTACATAATCCCATAGTAATCTCGAGTAATTATAATCAAAATGTTTTACCAATTAACAATCTGTATAGGTAAGATAAAATAAGCAGTACTTAAGAAGAACTTCAATCACATATTTTATTTAGAAAATATGTCTAATTGGGAGATAATTTAAGAGAAATTTAATTTATATTAAATTTAGGGCTTACCCTTGAAAAATTTAAATATAGCCGAATAATATCACTATTTGTTCTGTAGTAACTAGAGTAAAGATAGGTAAGAAACAGTAGTTTACAAAAATTTACAAATGGAAATTTCCGAGATTAATATTGAGTATGTACATGAGTATTCAATCTCTATAATACATAGTAGGTACTCACTAAAGATAATTATTTTGATTGATCAGATCAAAATCCAAGTACGAGGCTTAAAGTTAAAAATAGATAATCTCGTTTTGAGATACAGTAGATTAATTTACAATGAGATAAATGTACAAAATTTGATTGATAAGATCAAAATCCAAGTTACAAGGCTTAAAGTTAAAAAGAGATAATCTCGTTTTGAGATACAGTAGATTAATTTACAAAGAAATAAATGTACAAAATTTGATTGATAAGATCAAAATCCAAGCTACAAGGCTTAAAGTTAAAGATATATAATCTCGTGTTGAGATTACGGTAAGATAACTGTACAATAAGGTAAATATACAAGATAAATCAAAGGTAAGATAAAGGTAAGATAGAGATACGGTAAAGAAACTTAGAATTAAATTTTGAAATGTTGGTTTTTCAGTTTTAAAAAGATGAAATAATGAGGAATTGTGCAAACATTTCTAAAAGGTAAAAAGGATCACTTATCTTATTCCAGACGAGAATGCTCAGGGCTCCAAAACCCTTCTTCAGCAAAGTGGTTTCATAACCACGGAGTCATCCCGACCATGTAATTTCCACTTTCCAACCAATAATTACATTGCTACCCACCAGGCTACGATTGGAATGGAACGCGTCCGTGAATCTCCTGATCCTCTCCTATAGTCTCCTCATTTGCCCATATGAATTGAAATTTAGTACTATCACTCGAACCAGTTCAAATTTAGGATTCCATCAGAGTTGAAGTTACAATTAGAGTAAAGTTACGTAGGTAGAGTTAAGATTAAATTTCAAGGTAGAATTAAGAGCCTGAAATAAAAAACGAACATAAGACGTCTCAAAATGGCGTCCTCGTGCTGCTAAAAAAACTCGCCATCATTCAATTAATTACCTGATGTTCGGCTCTCCTTCAGTGTCGGCTAATCCATATTAAAATGCCATTGGAGTCAAAAATCATTATATCCAGCCTAGCTGCTATCAATTTCCAGGGAAATTAACAAAACATTCTTGACGCCGTTGTCACCGCCTTTACACCCTTAGGCCTGAAGGTCTATTCGAAAAGGGACTTCTGCTTCAGCAACAATCGGTTTTATTCACCAAAACTCATAAAAACTAACTTCCGCAGGATGACACGAGACCAACCTACAAAACCCGAGTCGATACGAGGTCAATTCAAATACCACCAACTAAGTAATCACGAATTAACTTCCTAATTAGAAAATTCCGCGAAAAACTCAATCAAACCTCATTCACAAAACATTCTGAATTATGTAACTGTCAAAACAAAGCACCTAGTCATGTCACAAACTAAAGAAAGGCTGTAAAATTAATAGATGCATTGTTAGTTGCCTATCTACATCGCCAACTTTTCATATTAAATTGAAGATTCCGGCAATCATATTTGGGATTACAAAAACAGTATGCCTGCAGTCCAGTGGCATAGACAACTCAATTACATTAAAATAATTCCAATGGTGTGCTAGATTATATTGAAGTTTGCGAATGTACGAAAATAAATGAATTGTTTTTGGATATTTAATCACTGACATTGGAACGAGCATATCCAAATGATTGTTACAATAGTTGTAGATGTTTTTCTAAGTCGTTAGTTTAAAGTGTAAATAGCAAAGGTGATATTATACTGCCTTGTGGCACACCGCAGTTGATTTTTTATTCCTGAGATGTAACCTACCCAACTCTTACTTTTATTTTGCGTTCTTTCATATATGAAGTAAGCCAGTCGTTCGTTTTACCTCTAATATCCAACGCGTCCATCTTCTTTTTTAAAAATGAACTGTTCAAGCAGTCAAAAGCCCGCGTTAGGTCGAAAAAAAAGACCAGAGTGTAATATGATGAATCAATGCCCGTGTAGATGAAGTTTAGAAGCTCAAAAGCAGCTGTATTTGTTAAAAAGTTTTCTCTAACGCCATGCTGCTTGTCAGCAATTAGTCTGGTACATCTCAAGTAGTTTTGTTTTCTAAGCGATCTAAAACTGCTTTTTCAAACAGTTTCGATATTGTGGAAAGACCTGTAATTCTCCTATAATTTTCTATATTTTCTCTATCACCCTTTTTGAAAAGTGGAATTATCTCGCCCACTTTCAGGTTATTGGGAAAGATGCCATTGTCGAGCGATAGGTTAAAAATATGACATATGGGGAATTTGTAATGATCCCAAAGTTGCTCTAAAACAAAGACTGGGACATCATACAGGTCAGAGCATGTTGTTTTGTTTTTTAAAATTTTCAAAGCAGAGTACAGCTCGTGTGTACTAAAAGATGTGAAAAAAATGGTTTGTAAATAAGGTTTGCACGCAGTGCAATCCGATATGCTGAAATTATCATTGCAGGTTGAATTTATTAAGTATTCGGCGCTGGTGGCAAAAAATACAAAATTCATTACTAATTTCTAATGAGCTAGTTATGTAAGTATCATTAGATAAAATTGTGGTAGGGTTTGTTCTTTTTTTATTTTTCCAAAATCTAGTGTTTACTACATGCCAGATAATTTTTGAGTTGTATGCGGTATCTATTAGTTTTTGTTTCAAGAAATTGTGTTTTTCTATAGTTAGTCGTTCATGAAATATTTTGTTTGTCTGAGAATAAAGTTGTTTAGATTCCTGAGTACCGAGAGTATTAGAAAGCCAAAATAATTTCTTTAAATGCTCACTTTGCTTTATTAGATCCGCTTTTAGCCATGCTTTATTTTTTTCGGTGTTTTTATGTTTAGTTTTTTAATATGCACAAATGATAAACTGACGGAAGAGCTCTCCCTGTATTATTAAATTTAAATGAGATACCTACGCATTCTAAAATTAATTCTGTTGCGAATTTTAGTAAGTCCATGGTTTTGAACTGTCCATTCTTGCTGTAAATGGTAACATCACCATGAGAATATTTTTTTCGAGAAGTTTGCTGCTAATTGGTACCCTGGTATGGTAGTAACTTTTGCTTGCTCATCCACCATCCAATGTTCCGACACACATAAAAATTGTGAATTTTCTTGTTGTAACAGAAGTTCCAATTGAGGTATCTTGTTTGAGATGCCTTATGTGTTAACGTGGATGGTTTTCCAAATGTATGTTGAGTCTTCCATCTCGGTTGATGATTAAAGCATCGGCTGTTGCGGTTGAAGCTTCGGTTGTAGCTGTTTCCCTGATTGTTGTAACTGCTTGGAAACTAGGAACGAAATGGCTATATCTGCTGAGATTTTTTAATAACTATATGTTCAGGCCAATTTTGAGGGTTCATGAGGTTGTCGTCAAGTTCCTTTCTGGCCTTCACTCTAAAAGCTTTGTATTCGCCCGACTTAACGGGTACATTTCCCGCTGCTGGCAGGAACGTCAAACTGGTGAGAGGAGTTTGATTACGGGGAGTGAGGCCCCCGCCATTCCGAGTTGCCATGGGATATGGCCCATCAAATCCCGTCGTCCTCCCCCAGGCTGGAGAACACCAAAGTACAAAGTCTGGAGCTGATCAATGGCAGTTTGTGACAAGAGGGTCTGCATTGTATTGGCTGGCGGGACTAGGGACCGCCAAGGGAATGAGTCTGAGGCCGATGCTTCGAGTGGAAGCGGCATCGTCCAGTGAAAGACCACCCCACCAGAATTGGGAAGAGCTAAGTGGTTTTCCCAAATCACGTTCCGGTTCCGCGCTGGTGGTTCCGGGTTCCATAGTATGAATATATGGACATGATGGTGCTTCTAGGATCAAAATATTCCGGAAGTAAACTCCCCGGCCATTCGGATCTCCGGGCGCTGGGTGGCCCTAGGAGCCCTTCATTCCGCATTTCACAGACAGCAAAGATACCGAACCAATTTAGAATATATTTCTGCAACATAAGAGGCCTAAATACAAACATAAATTCGGTACACCAACATCTACAAGCATATAGACCACACATATTAGCCCTTACAGAAACACAAGTATGTTCTACAACAACAACAGCGAACTACCTCTATCCTGGTTACGACTTACATACCCGATTTAGATATAAGTTCGGAATATGCCTTTTTGTCCGAAGCGACCTTTCATGTCACCGCGAGGAAGCACTCGAACCGAACAACCTTGACGTCATGTGGCTCAAGTTCACCGCCAAGGGATTAACCAAGTTTATATGTCGTCTCTATCGCCCTCCGAGCGATAGAGCCTACCAAAGCTTTTTCTCAACACTAGCTACCACTTTTGATGCAATACAGGTCGATCACCCCAGTTCAGAAATAATCGTTCTGGGAGACTTCAATGCCCACAACACCAACTGGCTCAAACATCACAACAAGACCGACAACGAAGGCAGAGAAGCTGAAGCATTTGCCATCAGCTGCGGGCTTACTCAGCTTGTAGACGAACCTACTCGAATCTCAGAGAGGGGCGAATTCGCCGCTCTCCTGGATCTTTTTCTGACCACCAATCCTGACCAGTACAAGGTTACAGTTGGTCCGCCATTAGGTACCTCCGACCACAAACTTATTACAACGGTTTGTGAATTGCCGCTCATACAGAAGGATCCACCATTGCCTCGCAAAATCTGGCATTACAATTCTGCAAACTGGGACGATCTAAGGCAGTTCTACCTAGATTTCCCTTGGCTTGACGTCTGCTTTGCCACTGACGACACGTCAGACTGCTGCGAAGAGATCATGCAAGTAATCTCCTCAGGAATGGAAGCATACATCCCAAATTCCATCAAGTTACCATCAAAAGGTAAGCCCTGGCTCGACAAAAGATGCGAAAGAGCTGCAGGAAGGAAACAGCAAGCCTATAAGTACTGGCAGCAAAATCAGACCGCTGAAAATCGCAATTATTTTATCGAAGCGAGAAACGAGTGCAAGCGTGTGATCGACGAAACTAAGGACAAACACAATCAAAGGATCAGGAATAAACTTTTGCAATGCCCCAGTGGTTCCAGGAATTTCTGGTCGGTAGCAAAGGCAGTAAGTAACAACTTTACAAAAACGTCTCTCCCACCTTTGACGGACGAACGTGGCATCACGGCGGCTACAGCCAAGGAAAAAGCAAACATGCTCGCCAATATGTTTTCATCGCACTCTATCTTAGGCGTGCCCCAAGGCAAGACTCTCCCCACTATACCGAACATCAACACCACCATGGCAGAAGTCAAGTTTTCTCATCGTGATATTCGCAAAATCCTTAAAGAACTAGATACGCAAAAGGCATCAGGACCGGACGGAATACCTGGCATCGTGCTAAAGAACTGTGCCAACGAACTAACACCCGTTGTTTCCAGGCTTTTTTCTCTTTCTTACAGAAAAGTGATTTACCCATCCTCTTGGAAAGTCGCTCGAGTGCCACCTGTTCCAAAAAAAGGCAAGAAAACCACGCCCTCAAACTATCGCCCAATTGCCTTGCTTCCAATAATCTCCAAAGTCATGGAACGTGTAGTCAACCAGCAACTACTCAAGTACCTCGAGAGCAACAGAATAATCTGTGATAATCAATACGGCTTTCGCAAAGAGAGATCGACAGGAGATATATTGGCCTAGTAGTAGTAGTAGTAGTAAGGGTGGGGGGGCCGAAGCCCGGTAAGTAGGCCTATAAGTCCCTTTTCACCATCCCCGATCCGCCCTCCCCTACCTGGCTACTTCCAACACCCGGCCCGCACTGAAACGGCCCGTCACCTTGATAAAGGTGAGGACGTCCTCCCAGTCCAGATCCTTTAGATCTTCCCGAGCAAGTGTTGGTGCTCCCAGTATCTTCCTCCTTAGGCGACTCCACCTATCACAAATTCCTATATAGTGGTATGAGGACTCCTCCCCTGTCCCGCAGTTCAGGCAGAGTGGGCTGTCCCTCACGCCGATAAGGTGCAGATGTCTGTTTAGGCTTCCATGCCCAGTCAGAATACCTACCAAGTTCCTGATGTCCTCTCGGCTCTTTTTTAGCAGTCGCCTTGCTCTGGATCCGTCAGGATTTGGAATCATTTCCTTGGCTTGTCTGCATATTGGCCTATGTCACTCATATATGGAGTAGGGCAATTGAAAACTACGGAGAGTCTCGAGCGATTGCGTTGGATATTTCAAAGGCATTCGACAGAGTTTGGCATGACGGACTGCTCAACAAACTGCCGTCCTTGGGACTGCCCGCCTCTCTCTGCAGCTGGCTGGCCAGTTTCCTTAAGAACCGATCCCTACACGTTGCAGTCGATGGACACATCTCGGACACATTCACCATCAACGCGGGCGTGCCTCAGGGCGCAATACTTTCACCAACTTTGTTCCTCATCTATATTACTGACCTGCTGATCGAAACGAATGATCCTGTTTACAGTTTGGCAGATGACAGTACCCTTGTCTCCCACTTTAGATCAGAAAAACCCTTACCAGCGACTGAGACTCATCACCGCAGACAGGAGCAGATTACAACAATTAATCAAGACCTGGAGAAAGTTCAAACTTGGGGCGACCGAAATTTGGTCCAGTTCAATGCAGCAAAGACCCAAGCAGCAACGTTTACTAAGAGGGCCAATACAGCGGGCCCTGACATCACTATGGCAGGATCGACCATTCCTTCATCCTCGTCAATCGGGCTGCTGGGTGTCTCGGTCAACAGCAATATGTCATGGCATGACCATGTTGCTAACATCGCAAAATCAGCCTTCCAGAAGCTCGGTGCGCTATTTCGCAACAAAAAACTCTATACACCGCAGCAGTTGCTCTTGCTGTACAAAGCGCAAATAAGACCGTGCTTAGAATATTACTCACATATCTGGGATGCCGCACCAAAGCATACCCTAAAGCTACTGGATTCCATTCAGGAGAGGGCTGTGCGTCTCGTCGGCGATCCGGAGTTGACCCGGAATCTGGATAGTCTGAAACATCGCAGACATGTGGCCGAGATGTCTCTGTTTTACAGATACTTTCACGGCAGATGTTCCCAGGATTTGGCCCGCATAATCCCGCCCCTGGCAACACCTGTCAGGCAGTCCCGACATACGGCAGGAGCGCACCAGTTCGTCGTACAACTAGAAACACCTAGAACATCGCTTTACCAGAACTCCTTTGTCTGGCGCACTGCATCACTGTGGAACTCACTTCCAGGACATCTGTTTCCCACTAATTACAACCTACAAATATTCAAGAACCGTGTCAATCAACATCTTCGCACACACACCGCTCGTCGAGCGCCATAGGATCTCCCTTTAGTGTGTGTGCCACTGCCATAAAAAAAATAATTCAATATAGAACTTTTCACTTTCGCCAGAATTATTTTTTAAATATTTCATTACTGTCGCATCTGACGCGTCGTTCGAGATCTTGGAGATAATAATAGAGGAGTTAGCTCAGCCGCTGTGAGAGTTTCGTCAGTTTTCTTTTGGCATACGAGGCCAGTACTTTTTGAACTGTATGGGGTATTGGCTGGTTTTTCAGATTGGTTTTGTTTTCCAGTCATAGAGTTGCAACCAGAATTTGATTGGGTACCGACGGGATTTACCCTGAGGCTGGTGCTATTTTTTTCTAAATCATTCCTAAGGCACAGTACCTCCGCTTGTTGCTCTTTAATTTTTCATATGCAAATTGCAAATCTTGTAGCTGTTTTTGATCGTTGCCTGTCGTGAGTGGAGTCGTGGCGGTGGCACTGGTCTGAAGTTCCTCGTTGCATTTCTTAATGTCACAAACAGTCGTGGATAAAACATCCAATTTGGACAGCGCAAGAGCCTGCTCAGTTTTGAAAGAGGTCAGGGATCTGTTTGTGCTATCTAGTGTTTTTGAGAGTTTTTCATTTGATTTTTCGGTTTTAAGGATAAGGCCTTTAACCTCTTCAAAGCCTTTATTTAGTAGCTGATTTAAAATAGACAAAGTGTTCTTGTCTCCAATATCCGTAGTTTTGAGCTGAAGACACTCTTTACAGTTGTAGGCCACGCGAGGGGATCGCTTCTAAACTGTAACCCCCTTGTGCTCAGAGGCTGTAAGAGTGGAACAGTTTATATACAGTAGTGTCTTGCAATTGTCACATTTTGCAAGAGAGTACGAGTCGCCTTCCTCTGCGTTGCACTTTTTACAAGTAAACATACTTTAATAAGCAGAAAATTGGGCACATAAAACGTATGGTCATCGCCAGCACTATACCCGATCGACCGGTCTATTTATTTTATGTTGTTGAACGAAATTGTGGGCATCAACACTGATAAGAGAACATTCCACTGTTATTTTTTGTTACTGTATCCTTAGGGAGGCTCCACACGCAACGGTAAAACCTAAGGTCAAACTTGAGGTGCTAGACCTCGAGGCGAATATAAAAAAAGGGGATCTCCACACACTGCGGAAAATGTGGCGGACAGCCTTGAGGCGTACCAGTTTGTCCATGTTTTTGGTATACTTCGTCTGCACCGCTTCCTGTTCTCATCGATTCCTTTATCTTTTTTAATTCTTTCCGAAAACTGCTACGCATATTATTAACTTTTTTAATTACACAATCTTTGTTTGCCAAAGGCTCCACTTCTTTCATTTTTTCCACTAATATTTCGTAAACAGCTTCCCTTTTTAACCGGTCATGATAATATTTTGATGCAGTTTTCCACACGTTTTGCTGATTAAGTTTAAAAGTTTCACGAACTATTTTTATAACAGCCGACGTGTTGTAGTGATCATCGACTATTTACACATTTTCAGAATATTTTTGCATGTAATACTGCCGTTATTACCGATTTTTCGACGTTAAAACCGCTGCGACCATTCACCCACGACGACCGACGCCTCTTTATAAACTGGCAACTGAAAATAAATAAAGGACTGTCGTGCCTTTGTTACAGCTGTTGCTGGTACTCCTGCTCTAAATATGCCGGAATATAATATGTTATATATATAATATTTCAAAATTAGTTACTCATATGTTGTGCAATCTTAAATTATCATATTCAATTATTTGATAGCACTTAAATTATTTATAAAATATTACTAACTCCCGATTCGTCGGCCCACGTAGATATCGTCGTTTTGCAATATTATCAGTTTACTAACACTGATGGCCGACGGTAATCAATCAATTAAAATTGTTTGTAATTTTTTACATCTTTTTAATTTGTTTAAAAGGTGTTTTAACCATCCGATTCGTCGGCCCATGTGCACATCGTCATTTTGCAACATTATCAATTGAATGAAACTGATGGCCGACAGTAAACAAACAGTCCAAATTGTATGCGTTTCTTTGAACTGCAAATTGGGTCGACGGAATGTTTACAACCGTCAAAAACGTCGCCCAGTGATATTATCATCCATATTTCATCCACATTTAATAACATTGTCAAACGCCCGACGGTAAACAATCATGCCATAACATCGATAGTAAATCAACAACATTGAGTATTGCAATTCGGTGAAGTTCATCAAATACATCTGCAAAAATGTTACAAAACGCAGCATTATGGCGGTTTTTGGCATCCAAACCTCCAATACCAACGATGAAATTAAGCGCTATCAAGTTGGTCGATATGTGAACTGCAATGAGGCGATTTGGCGTATATTAGCATTCCCTATTCACGGACGTCATCCCACTGTTGTACATTTGGCGGTGCATCTGGAGAATTATTGTCAACGAGTATATTTCACCGCGTCGAATGTTGCTCAACATGCTGAAGCTCCTCCGGCGACAACATTGACCAGTTTCTTTGAGATTTGCCAAAGCGATCCGCTTGCACGAACGTTGCTTTACTAGGAGATCCCACGTTATTGCACTTGGAACGCTTCATCGAAGAAATTTCAACGTCGAAAGAAAGACGATGCGGTTCCAGGTCATCCGGATGTGCGTTCTACTGATGCTCTTGGTCGTATTTATACTATTCATCCGAAGAATGATGAATGCTTCTATTTGCGGTTGTCGCTGGTGAATCTTCGTGGGCCAACATCATTTCATTCATTACAAACTGTTAATGGTATAGTGTGCCCAACATTTCGTGCTGCATGTCAAGAGTTAAATTTGCTTGAAAACGATGCTCATTGGGACATGACAATCGCTGAAGCAATTATCTCTGCAACTTCAAGTCAGATACGCACATTATTTGCAATCATCATTTCGACATGCTTCCCATCGAATCCACGAGACCTGCGGAACAAATACAAGGATAACATGTCAGAAGACATTTTACATCGAATTCGTGTCAGTTCAAGAAGTCCCGATCTTAAGGTGAATCAGGACACGCATAACCAGACTTTGCTCTTGATCGAAGACATGTGTTAACTCATGTGCGACAGTTTGTTAGTCAGGTTAGGAATGCCAGCACCAGATCGTGGAATGAATGACGCATTTATTGGAGAATTGGAACGTGAACGTGAATATGATCGACAGGAATTATACCAGTCAGTTCAAACGAATGTACCCCTGTTGAACCCCCAACAGAAGGAAGTCTATAATACATTAATGAAGGCAATTGATGATGGAAATGGTGGCTTATTTTTTCTGGATGCCCCCGGTAGAACTGGGAAGACATTTCTCATTTCATCGATTTTGGCCACTGTTCGTACGAGATCTGACATTGCGGTAGCAGTTGCTTCTTCTGGAATAGCGGCCACAGTGTTAGAAGGATGCCGTACAGCTCATTCAGCATTAAAATTGCCGTTAAACCTTCAAACTAATGAACAACCGACATGTAACATTGCGAAACACTCATGGCCAAAGTTTTAGTAGCATATAAAATCATCGTCTGGGACGAATGCACAATGGCGCACAAACGCGCACTGGAAGCACTTGACTGAACATTGAAAGATCTGCGCAATGACTCGAGATGTTTTGGAGCGCAATGATTTTATTGTCTGGCGATTTCCTCCAAACACTGCCAGCCATTTCAAGATCGACTGCTGCCGATGAAATAAACGCTTGCCTCAAATCATCAAATCTGTGGCGCTATGTTCGCTAAACTTCAGCTGGCGGCAAACATGAGAGTTCCATCTGCTGAAGATTTCTCAAATCAATTGCTGACTATCGGTAATGGTCGTGTTCCTGTCGACGAATCTAGCGGATTAATTTCATTTCCTCCGAATTTTTGTAATTTCGTCTCATCGAAAGACGAGCTCATCAACAAAGTATTTCCGAATATCATTGCTAACCTCAAAAATAACAAATGGTTGACTGAGCGAGCAATTTTGGCGGCTAAGAACAAAGATGTGAATGACATAAACTTCGTAATTCAGAATCAAAATATTGGTACTCTGCATTCATTCAAATCTATTGACTGTGTAACAAACTAAGACGAAGCCAGCAACTATCCAACTGAATTTTTAAACTCCTTGGATGTGCCTGGCTTACCACCGCACAATTTACAACTGAAGGTTGGATCGGTAGTCATCATGCTTCAAAATCTAAACCAATCAAAACTATGCAATGGAACGCGTTTGGTAACAAGAAAACTGATGATCAATGTGATTCAAGCGACGATACTCAAAGGAAAATTCAAAGATGAGGAAGTTCTCATTCCGAGAATTCCGATGATCCCAAACGATAAGCCCTTTGAGTTTAAACCAATTCAATTTCCGTTTGGTCTTGCATTCGCCATGACGATTAACAAATCACAAGGCCAATCCTTGACTGTTTCTGGTCTGAACCTAGAAAATGCATGTTTTTCTCATGGTCAATACTTGTACGTGGCATGTCCACGTGTCGGCAAACCATCCGCTTTATTTGTTCTTGCGCCTGAGAATAAAACGAAAAATGTCGTATATCACAATGTGCTTCAGTGAAGAGAATCAATCCGAGTCAACCAATGCATAGCTGCAATAAAGTAAATGTCTTGCTACACGCCATTGAAATACTTGATATTTGAACTTTTAATGAATTTTTGTTTTCTTTAAATATATTATCCTAATAAACTAATAATAAATGCGCATGATAATAAAACGAAAAATATCGTATATCACAATGTGCTTCAGTGAAGATAATCAACCTGAGTCAACCCATACAGCAATATACATAGCTGCAATATAGCAAATGTCTTGCTGACACGCCATTGAAATACCTAGGGGTACTTGATTTTTGAGCTTTTATTGAATTTTTGTTTTCTTTAAATATATTATCCTAATAAACCACTGATCATAATAAATGTTTTGTATTAATTTTTTTACGTTAATAAAATAATAAATTAAGTTTAGCTAAAAGTTAACACGACATTCATTGGCTCTTAGGCGGTACGAAGTTCGCCGGGTCAGCTAGTATATATATATAAAAAAGCAGTAAACTTTTGGGGATGCAGTCAAAAACAGGAAAGGCCAATTGAGTAAACTCTTTATTACTTAGTCAAGCTTTCGAGGACAATCCTCCTCAGCATCAGGACTTACTAAAAGTTATAAAACACACATTACAGTGGAAAACCACAATCAAAAAATTACAAATTTTTCAACTTACCAATGCGAGTTACACAGAAGAAAACAACAAAGAACATCCTTATAGGAAAATTAAAAGTCTTAACATGTAAATATTAATTAATGTCAATCAGGCATTGTCAGGTTGTGAATTGTATACAAAATTTAAAACGGATGAACACAGAATGTAAAATTAACGTGCACATTTTTAAAAAA
>JAEQML010071072.1:0-16376 GCA_016904865.1 Pissodes strobi | reverse complement strand
TTGTGTTTAAACAAAGGAGTTTTACACATGTAGGACATGGTACAAGCACAAGTTTCAAAAAAACGCATGTAAAATACATAATAAAATACAGCTAAATGCTAACATAAAATGTAATATTAAAGCTTAAGATCTAACATATAGTATAAAAAACAAATACATAATTAGAGAAAGAGAGAACCTTTATTAGAACCCTAAAGGTTAAAATCATGGATACTGCAGAATGCTTTTTTAATTAATAAATCTTTGATAGTTTTTTTTGGACTGATTTATAGAAAGTTCTTTAATATCATCCTGAAGTACATTAAAATATTTTATACAATAATAATTTGTCGTTGTGCGCGATTTTTGGAGCCTTAAAAAGTCTGGTCTTATGGTATCTTGTAGGATAATTATGGAAACAACTATTTGTTTGAAAATTGTTTGAATTTTGATATGCATAAACTAATGACTCATAAATAAATCTTGATGGTATTGTCAATATATTTAGCTCTGTGTATTTTTCCTTCACATCCTCCCTATATCCCATCCCACATATCACTCTTAATGCCCTTCTTTGTAATTTAAATATTCTTTCTGCATGACAAGAGTGGCCCCAGGCTAGGATTGCATAGAATGCAATGAACTGGGATAATCCATGGAATGTTTGGACGAGCAACGAAAAAGTTACAAGGTTTTTCAAGTTCCTTAGTAAGTAAATTATTGTTCTCGTCAACTTATCTGCCAAATAATTATTTGCTTTTCAAATGAGAGGACAGGATCAAGGTAGATGCCGAGGAATTTTACCTCTTGTTCTATTTGGACCTGATTTAGTTGTCTGAGTGAGAACGTTAATTTAAATGTTTTTTCATCATTGAGAACCAGCTTATTTGCATTAAACCATTTTTGTAATTGTGATAAGCTGTCATTTGTCTTATGTATAAGAGAATCTAGGTCCACATGATTATTTATAAGAGCTGTATCATCAGCAAATAGGCTTAAAGAGGAGTGTGGTATTGAGGTCCCTATGTCATTTATATAGATTAAGAAAAGTAACGGGGCTAAGAGTGATCCTTGTGGTACCCCAGATCCTACCCTTTTTCTGGAAGAGAAAGTTTTAAAGAAAGCTGACTGGTAACGATTTGATAAATAGTTTTGTAGAAAATCAATTACACTTTGACTTATGTTATAATGAGGCATCTTTTCTAATAGAATTTCATGTGAAACACAATCGAGTGCTTTTGAGAAGTCACAATATACAACCTCCACATACTGTCCCCTCTCAAAGGACCCGACTATGCCATCCACCTTCCTCAGTAGACCCTGGGTAGTTGACATTCATCAAAAAGATTGTTCGACTCAAAGTAATTATATAGCTGGTCCCTTAAAATAACCTCTAACACCTTTGATAACACAGGTATTAATACTATAGGTCTGAAGTTATTTGGGTCATCTAGGTTTTCCTTTTTGGGTATTGGAATTATTTTTGTCAACTTAAAGCAGTCTGGGTAAATACATTCCCTAACACATAAGTTAAATAATTTTGTAAGAGGTGGAATCCATAAGTTTTTTAGAGTTTCTATAATTTCTATATTTATATTATAAATATCTGTGCATGGTTTATTTTTTATTTTATTAAATGCATCTCTCATCTTAACCTCACTGATTTCCTGGTTTTTGGCTATATCTGCAAAATAAGTGTTAAAATCATCTGCCTTTAGGGAAGTTTCATAACTTTTGTTTCTTTGCTGATTGCAATGTGAATTTCTAATTTGGCAGGATATTGCTATATTATTTGAGATTTTAATGAAATTTGCATTTGCATTTAACTTTTCATTTATTTTTTGTCTATATTTATTCCTGAATTCTGTAATATAATCAAGCAAAGATTCAGAAGGTTTTAAAATATTCATTTCATTTAATAGCCTTAAGCTTTCTCTCATGTTGTGAATTTCACTGTTAAACCATTTTACGTTGTTAATGATTTTGGCATTTTTGCCATTATTTTTCTTTTTAACATATGGGAAGGCAATTTCTACATTATATACTATCAAGTTTAAAAATATATCAAATTAATTGTTAAGTGTTACTTAATTCCCAGTTTTGAACAAATGACCAGTCAGTATTTTGCAGACGGTTATAAAGAACATATGTCCAAGCATATGTCCCATGTTTAGTGATGGGTCTCTATATGCTATGTAGTCACAGACCGAGGCCTCCACTTGCATGTCAATTGATAAGTTTATTGTGAAGTGATCACACAAGAAATTATTTTTTACTTCCCACTCCTTAATGTGTTCACTAGAAAAATTTGTGAATACGTTGTCAATAGTGTTTGAAGTTGGTGCAAACACCTGTTCCTCAAAATCAAAACCCTTCATTAAATCAACTAACTCATTTGCATTTGTAGATCTAAGATTAAAATGAGTATTAAAGTCACCATTAATAATAATGCGGAAATCCCTATCAATCGAAGAAAGTAATACTGACAATGTTTCAAGACAAACATGTATGTTGCCACTTGGTGCCCTTGGTAGTCTGTATATTGTTATAATAAGGCATCGTAATGACATAATTTCTATAGCAGCTATTTCAACATGGTTTTCTACTGATTTAGATGTTAGCTCCTCCCTATTTTTAAAGGGTATATGAGGCTGTATTAAGATTAAGGATCCCCTATAGGGGCTTGAGTTTCTGCAGAAATATGATCCTATCAGATAATTGTTTATTTTGAGCGATGCCTTCAGGCTCTATTAAAAAGTGTTCGGTAAAGCATACAAGATCCTAAGCAGTGATTTTAGCTTGGCATTTGATATGGGACACTGGGGCCCTATAATAAAGTTTTTGTATTGAAAGGTAGTGAATATTGTAAGTTTAAGTTTTCCAAGCAATTTTTACTTTTAATCTATTCTATACAGCATAAGCTACTATTGATTAAAATTGAAAAAAACCTGGAATGGTTAGGTTTATAATATTTACTCAAATCGAGACTCAAATATTTACAAGACCCTTCTGACTGAGCTTCTGACACTATAGCTTTAGTAAATTTGGACCTGCAGTATGTTTCTCAATTAACTGCAGCACATTACTTATGTTTAAACCCAATTAAAACTCGAACAACATATACACATTTGGATATTGAGTTATAAAATTCTCATATGTATCTGGACAATGCTGTGGTTAACTGGACTGATGGGGTTAGGAACCTTGGCCTTATTATGGACAGCAAATTTACATTTAATAAACACATAAGTAATCTGTGCCAGCGGTCTTATCACAAACTAAAGCAAATTTACGAATATATAAAAAATTACTGAGAGTTTAGTTTTTCCATACCGTGATATCTCAATGTTGTGTATGGACCATTTTTAATAAATATAGACTGCATACCTAAAGTACAGAATTCTTGTGTTAGGTTTGTGAGTGGTCTGGCATGGAGGGATCATGTGAGCCAGCGTCTGGCTGAGATTTTTAAGTGTAATATGGCCCAAAGACGTTATGTTCAAATATGCTGCTTAATACATAAAGTTTTAACCACTAAGAACCCTGCATATCTTCTCGAGTTCATTAAGCACAGAGGTAACGTCCACCAAGTAAACATATGCTTCAAGGATGCCATATCATTTGCCTAGCATAATACAAAACATTTTAAGTTGGAGTGGGAGGCACCGTCTGAAGTGGAACAATGGTTTCGGTCCAATAGACTCCTATTAAACCAAGATAAAACATGTAATGCCATGTTTACATTAAGACAAACTAACAGTACTAACAACACTGGAAATAATGCTAAATTCCTGAGAGTCTATTTGGATTCAACACTGAAATGGGATGTGCATATGGAGAGTGTGTGCAGAAAGCTTGGAAGCAGCGTATTCGTCCTGCGTAGCTTGTATGGATGTGTATCAAATGAGACCATCAGGACAGCGTATCATGAACTGTTCCATAGTGTGATGTCCTATGGCATAATTGCATGAGGAAACTCGGCCCACTCTTGCAGGGCCTTCACACTGCAGCGGAGCAGTGAGGATTTTGGCTGGTCTTGGGTACAGGGATGACTGTGGGGGTGCTTTCCAGAGTCTGGGTATATTAACTTTCCCTTCTGCTTACATTCTGGAGAACCTAATTTTAATTATACAACGGGGTAAACTGCTGACCCATAGAGACCTCTATAATTACAATACCAGGCAAGGGCGTGATCTGGTTCCAGCATATTGCAGGCTGGGAAAGTGCCAAAATAGGCCTGAATATATGGCTGTGAAGCTCTCTAACAAGCTGCCACGACCTATGCAAAACTTGCCTCATAAGTACTTTAAAAAAGAAATAAAAACTTTTTTAATTAGAAATGCATTTTACAGCGTAGAGGAATTTTTCAACTTTAAATTTTGATAGTTATTCTAATGTATGTATTTGTGTTTTAACTTTGACATTTTATTGGAACTTTAATGCGTTTGTAATCGTTATCCTTTTAATAAAAGTTTTGCTCACATGTTGAGTGAATGTTAATGTGTAATTTTTTATTAATTGAAATTTTAATGTGTTTTTTTTGTGACCTTTGTAATCTGATGTGATCATTATGCATTACCTCTTAACGACTGTAAGCACTTTGTCTATTTAGCATAATAAATGAATTTGAATTTGAATTTAAGTTGTGTTTTATCTATACATCAGATTGAGGATATAACTCTCTCCCACAGGCATTTAATAGCCTTAGTGTCCCTCAATTTAAGTGTAGGGTCCAGAATTTTGACAGAGAGCAAATGTTAGTTCTATAGGTTTTCGTTTTTTTTTTAAGAAGATGGTCATTAAAGTACGCTATGCGGTCCTCCTCACCCTTATATGTAAATTGTTTTACCCATTTATGTATAATAAAGATTATTTTATTTTATTTGTTTTATTGGGAATATGGTATGTCATAGATAGGTCATCCCTAACAAAGGTAACTAATAGATTTGTACCTAGAGCTTGCATTTGAAAATGAACAAAGATTTAAAGTTTTTATAAACCTAATATGTAACCCTATAAGCCCCTCCAATTTTTTTTAGTAAAAAATTAAATCTAAATTTAGTTGCAAAAATAAGGTCATTATTCAGGAAATTTTATGGTATGGTCAATGTTTTGTTATAACATAATGGCATAACCTACTGTTTAGTGTTTAGTATTCAGAATTTAGGCATTTACTCAGCCATGTTACCTATATATTATTTAAATATTTTCTTCAGGTCAACCAAGTATTAGAGAGAAAATTGTTACTTCGGCCTCACAAGCTGAACAGAAGAACACAGGGCGAACATCATCTTTGTCAGGTAAAGAAATATCGATAATAAGATATAGTATAATAAAAATGTTTTAGGAGCTGTCGTATGATCACTAAAAAATAAGACATAAAGCCAAGAAAGACACTCACTTAAATATTTTATCAGTGACTACTATTCCATTTCAAATTCTGTATCCAATAGAACTAATCTATAGAAGTTGTTCTAATCAAACCTTTTTGATCAACTATGATTTATTCTTCTGTCAACTCAACTAACCCATAAAATATTTCAATTCTTTTAAATTTAACAAATAAACTAATAAAGAATGAGATACATACAACATACAGTTCTTCTTATGTAAAAATGGTAATTTTTGGGATTTTGCAAACAAATTTTATTGGTCTTTTTCGTTTTCTTTCTTCCATTTAACTGTACTTACAACGAAAATCATATCTTTGAGTTCCAAAAACCAGAAACATAAAGCAAAACAAATACAAAATTAGAAATGCAAAAAGGTTATGTCAAAGGTAAAAACAGCTGTTAATTATTATCAGTTGAATCCGTTATTTTAATTCCGTTTCTAACATGAAAAATAATAATTCTTTCACTTCAGTCAGTTTAAACCAAGAAATTAGAGGATTGACTTGAACTGTCGGATCCGAGGTCGGATACGACTGGACATCCTATTCTAAATATCTACAACGCAAATGTGTGTGTACAAAATATCCCTAAGTTTGCTCATATGTTGGGTCAGGTAGATCATTTTCAGTAGACAAAGATAGAGAGCAGAGAAAAGTCCATTTCTCAAATAGCAATTTTATCAATATAAAATTTCCTCCATTTTTTTCACCATTGGTGGCTTTATTTTACTGGAAATATCACATGCTCAGGAGTGTCTGTTCAAAGTAATTAAAACACGTTAACATTGCTTGAAGCATCGTTTATCATGAATTATTTAATGACTTAAGATCCTCAATTGCAATTATAGTTCTAGAAAATCTTCAAGCTGGATGCTTGAACAACTTTATTGACTTTTCAGCACGTAGGTACTGTCATTCAGTTAACCTTTTCGTTGTTTTTCGATATCAAATCAAGGAAAATAGTGCTTTAGGCTTGGCCGTCACAAAGTAGTTTATTTGTTTTAAAAACTGGGAAGTTATATTGTACTGGGTTCATGTCGCATATTAAATTACCACATTTTCTATTTATTAGCACTTCAGCGAACAATTAATGCAGTTCAAACGGTACAAGGCCTAAAACAAGAAACAGTTAATTTACCGCCACAAAAGACATACAAGAAATCGGAAAATTCAAATGCTACCAATGTACAGATAAGCACAGTTAATAATATACGTGAAAATATTGAGAGTCATCATGTGGACACTACAGGTAACAATTATATGTACTTAAATAAAGAATTATTTATTCATTTTACCAAATGTATTAGTATTAGAAATAGTGTCATCATGTCATCAATGATTTATTTTACATTTATTTTTAAATCGTAAAATTATATGTGTTGATTTATATGTTTACCATCACTCTTTAGTTAAATACTTACAAATGAAATGTTAGGAATACTATGAAAATATTCCTTAAAAACAAGCAGGAACGAAATCCTTGATGGAATAATACCACTCTTAATGTTTTTTTTTCCAATTTATAAAGGTGGTTATTCAAATGTGTTAAAATGTTTATTTCAATCAGAATTCATATTGCATTTTGTGCTGTGCTAACAATCATTAAGATCTATACAACAAGAATTGAACTAGGTAGTGTTATTATCTTTATTTCATTATTTATAACCAAGGAAACAACTAAGGCAATTTTCCAAGCCACATATACAAAAAAAAATCTGTAAACGATTAGTTTTCGGTAACACGCTTCATTTCGCCAACACACCTTCGCCAGTACAGTTATCATAATTACATAACGCCATGAGTCGACCCTGCCATCGCACAATAACTATACAGTGTGGCCCAAATTGGGTATACATGTATGGGTATCTTGGAAACTATAAGAGATAGAAAATCGGTTAAATGGGGAAAGTTTTAGTTCATTCAATTCCCAATTCAATGCCATTTTGATAACGTTTTGATCTCTTTTCGTTTTTGAGATATTTTGAAAAAATCAAAAAGTTGTATTTTCGAAAAAGCGCTGTACTTTTTTTATTTAAAGATATTTTTAAAATCTGTAATAACATTGTTAGGACAACTTTTCATGCTCGATGCACCCATGTATTCAGTTTTTAGTTCTGACGTTTTGGTTATGAGAAACCAGCATCAACTTCTTTTTTTTCTTATGGCGGCCATTTTGTTTTTTAGCACATTTAAAAAGAACTTTTTTTTCCCTTTCTTGTGATGTATAACACTTCATAAAAATATTTTATTTTTATGTCAGAAAACGACAAATTTAATTTTTAGCTGGGTTGGCCATGACTGCGGAAGCCATTTGCGGTACAAAACAAATATTGCTAGTGTTTCATAGTTATTTTATTGAAAAATATACGAAACATTGATCAGACAAACATCGAATTTAACTTTTCATTTTTAGTAATTTTTGTTTTTATTAATATTTGTTAAAAGGTAAGTTTAATATTAGCTGCCCTGCCAAACATCATTAAAAAAATATCAATATGTTTAGAATGTTATATTAAATGCAATAGGAATACAAGTGTAGCACCACCAGTTATTTGGAACTCAATCCTGACAGTCAACACTCAAGACTCAAGCCTTAAGACAAGTCTGTTATGGACCTATGAAATTATAGAAGCCTTGGGAAGCCATGTGACCAAAGGACAAAATAATATTGAAACAATATTGAGTTGGCTTTAGCAACAGTTGCTACGGAGGGCGGTTGCCGTACAAATCAATATTTGCTATTAATTTCCAAACTATCGTTCTAAATATAAGTATCGGTTTCTGTTCATAACTGTTTACTTTACAACTTACTACTATTAACATACCCAAACTAACTAATCTAACCACGCGAAACCGGCTAGACCTCACCACTTCGTCCCGCTCGAGGACCCAGCCACCGCCGATGCATACGCATACACAGCTCGAGGACCCAGCCACCGCCGATGCATACGCATACACAGTTGTTCACGGTATTTGACGGTACAAAGTACAAAGTTTACAGAATATGCAGGTATCTGCCGCACTCTTGAGATCTCAATGCATTAAAGTTTCGACAGTGAGCGAGGCAACTTATATTTATTCTGTAAACTTTGCCCAAAGATTACACCGAGGGGTGCAATATCCGGGGACCCAGCTGGCCAATTTACAGGACCCCGGTTTGATATAACATTATTTAATTGTAAATGAATGGTCCTATAAGTTGATTATCTAAAAACAAATTATACTATTTGACTTTGTAAATATTTTGCGGACTGTGTAGACTTACCGTACACACCACACCAGACATTAAAGCCAAATCTTACTTGTGGTCTACGTTCTGCCACTTGGTGAGGATTATCAGTGGCCCAAAAATGAATATTTACAATAATGAATGCTCCGCAGTTGCTGACAAACGTTTCGTCGGTCCAAATAATCTTCATACTGAAATTGGGGTTTTCATGACATTGGTTTACAAACCAGTTTGAAAATCATAATCGCCTTGGGTCTGTTTCCTTTAAAACTTGAACAATAGTGGGTTTATAAGGACGATATTTGTTTTCTTTAAGGACTGTTTGGATAGTAGTTCTTGGTATAAGTATTTCCCTCGCATGTACTCTCGTCGACGTCGTCGGGTTCGCATTAAATTATCCTTAATGTCATCGTCACGAGCTTGATTGCCCTTCTGATATTTCTTTGGTGTTGGTACTTCAAAGCTTCCATAATTTTTTAAGTTCAGGTCAAGCCTCGCGAATAGTCTTGGCTGTTGCCTCTCAGGATACAGGTCCAAATAGTCGGCGGTGGCAAGATTTGTATTTCTATTACATTTAATATAACATTCTAATATGTCATATTTTTCTTCACTGGCATATCGCGTGGCGATATTTAGAATTCAAAATTTATGAAAATTTAAACAAAAACTACCAAATAGCGTTTTGACTGAATAATGTCACTTTTCAGTAAAATGACTTAAATGCCGCCGAATCACCATAGCAACACTATCATTTATTACGGCAAATGGCCTCCGCCGTCATGGCCAACTCAGTTAAAAATTAACTTTGTCGTTTTTTGACATAAAAATAAAATATTTTTATAAAGTGTTATACATCATAAGAAAGGAAAAAATATGTTCTTTTTAAATGTGCTAAAAAACAAAATGACCGTCATAAGAAAAAACGAAGTTGATGATGGTTTCTCAGAACCGAAACGTCAGAACTAAAAACTGATTACATGGGTGCATCGAGCGTAAAAAGTTGTCCTAACAATGTTTTTACAGATTTTAAAAATATGTTTAAATAAAAAAAGTACAGCGCTTTTTCGAAAATACAACTTTTTGATTTTTTCAAAATATCTCAAAAACAAAAGGAGAGAAAATCGTTATCAAAATGGCGTTGAATTGGGAATTGAATGGCCTACAACTTTCGCCATTTAACCATTTTTCTATCTCATATAGTTTAGAAGATACCCATACATGTATACCCAATTTGGGCCACACTGTATATACGCCTTATTTCTAATCTATCTATATACTCCATATTATATAACACCCATTCGATTCTACTGCTGCGCCATTCATTTTCCAGGGTTGTCACGTCCTCGCCTATTTGAACGTCGCCTGTCCAAAATTTGCTTGTTACGTTCGGCTATCCTGCAATAATTAATGCCCTCATTAATTTAATTCGCCAGTTAATCAATCAGATCCCACCGATCTGCGCATTCACCACAACACCAAATCGCCCACCCTAAAGGCTTCGCCCGTGGTTGCAACCATACGCCTTTTATCATTCACCATTCATCAGTCACCTTTATATTACGCCTTTGTCAGGTTCTCACTCGCCTTTTGCTATCTCAATAAGAAGTTTGGACCTTAAATCGCCATAGCTCTCGCCTTTCGCCAACAGAGCATTCGCCATTTGCACCTGGCCAGTTAAACTCACTTGCATGCACCTTTCAACCTGACCATTCGCCCTTTGCACCTCGCCAGTCAGACTCACTTGCATGCACCTTTCAACCTAACCATTCGCCCTTTGCACCTCGCCTCGCCAAAAAGTCAGCAAACGCCTTGCTCGTAAACGCCAGCCCGCGCCAGCAGTTGGAAATAGTACGCCTTGGGTACCCAAAATTCGCCAAACGCCTCTCTCAATTTGAGAATCGCCTCAGAAGACCGCAAAGTCTTCGTCGCCTTCGCCTGCGCAATATCCTGGTCTTCCTCACCCCTTCAATTCCACAATATCGGTTGATGGACGCCGATATCTGTCAAAAGAGGAAAGAAAGCCAGTATACAAGTCGCCAGGGGAAGAGCAACCAAATGCCCTCGCATTCGCCTGTAGATCGAGAGGTAGACCGTCAATCAGACACGAGAGCGTCTTTGTGCCTGAAAGCCCACACCTTTCGATCAACGCCATTTTGTCATGATAATAATAGGTCATGGTTTCGCCTTCCAATTTAACCCTTGCTATCATCACCTTGAGCAGCTGAGCAAATTCATGCACTCTAGGAAACGCCTTCCTAAGAGCCGCCTTCCAGTGTTCCCATGAGAGGTCATATTCATCGAGCCGATTAAACCAGCCCCTTGCTGCGCCTTGCAATTTCGCCTGCATAAAATACGCTCTCTCATAGTTCGACCATTCATGAATATCGCCCAACTGATCAATTTTGCTCAACCACCTGACTACGTTACAGTCCCGGCTGTCAGGATCGAAAGAGTCAATAAGGTCGCCGCTTGCCCTTGACCCCATACAGTCCGAACTGCAAGCGGAGTTCGCCCTATCGCTACAAGCATGCTCTACTACCGCCTGAGGAACGCTCTCACCTGATTTTTCGCCTTTTCTGATGTCCTTGGTACCGCCAGTACCAACGGCCGCCCTTTGTTTCGTCGCCTTTACCATTTCGGCCGCCTTTTGCTTCACCGCCCTTACCATTTCGGCCGCCACAATCTGCTGGATACTAGTTGCCAAATCGCCTTCGCCGTGGTCACCGTCGCTCAATTCCAACTCGTAAGCGAGCTCTAACTCGTCACTTCTGCCTTCCTCCATAGGAAATCACTTGAGAAACGCCTTTTAAACACCAATGCCAATAAACAAAGTTAAAATACGCCACAATTTTTAGAATAATCACTAATTAATTAGCACACACTTGTTTATTATTATCGTGAATATCTGAAAAATCGCCAAATGTCAATCCACTGTCAAGGATAGCAACAAACGCCCGCCTTTTGTTATGAGTTTTTATGATATCGCCACACACAAAAAAGAAGAAGTTGCCACTGCGATTTAACTCGCCGAAGTCGCGTATTTGACCGTTCTCCACAACAAATAACACAATACGTAGGTTATCCCACTTCTGATCTGTAAACGATTAGTTTTCGGTAACACGCTTCATTTCGCCAACACACCCTCGCCAGTACAGTTATCATAATTACATAACGCCATGAGTCGACCCTGCCATCGCACAATAACTATATATACGCCTTATTTCTAATCTATCTATATACTCCGTATTATATAACACCGATTCGATTCTACTGCTGCGCCATTCGTTTTCTAGGGTTGTCACGTCCTCGCCTATTTGAACGTCGCCTCTCCAAAATTTGCTTGTTACATTTCATTGATTGACAATTTATCAAGATGTCTGAAAATACGACTAAATTAAAAAAAAAACAATTATATTGTAGAGCTGAGATAAAAATTAAAATAACTATATTGTGTGCCATTTTGTGGTATTTAGAAAGATACTTTTATATGAATTTATTTTTTTTAGTATATTCTAGTTATGAGAAAATGTGCAGGTTGTGTATGATTCAGTCATCAAATGTTACTGACAATGTTTTCAACAAGTTAGATGAGGAACATACAATTGCTCAGGCAATAGGTGTTTGCTTATATCCACTGCAGGTAGGAATATAAGATATTACAATGGTAAATTGCATAAGAATAATATGATAACTTGTTGACAACGATATTGAGTATTGCTCATAATAATTAAACCGAGACCAACAAATTTGCAAACAAAATATGCAGAAAAATTGTATGCATTAATTTTGAACAAATTATAAATGAGAATATGTGCATGGGAGTTGTAGCGCCCAAAATAGTTCAGTCTAACAATAAAAATTTTTATTGGATGTATCATGTTTTTTTTTTAGGTATTGCCTAATGATAATCTTTCAAAGAATATCTGCAAAAAATGCGCTAAATCTTTAAATGAATATTTTAAATTTCATCAAAGCTGTATAGCAATGGACGTGAAACAGCGAGAACTAGTTTCATTGCAGCAGCATGATCACAACAGTGATCAAAATGATGCAGAGAGTGAATGTTCAGATGAATATCTCCATGAGGAAAGGTTATCTGACTATGAAGAAGATAAAGAAAATAAGGTGTGTAAGTTGTATTTATGAAGATTATTTAGTACTATTAATCTTTACTGTTTACTGTTTTCTCTCAATTTGCTCTATAGGGATAAATCATATTAGACGATCTGGCCCTCACAGTAAATAAACCTTAAATCATCCATTATTCCTTTCCTGTTACTTGCATAAGGTTTTTCTTTGATCTGGGACCGTCACCAAATTTTCAGTGACTTTTTGTCCTACAGGCAATTTAAATTTTGAATTTTCAGTATCTTACTGAATATTTGTTTTGAACGCTTATTATGAGTTGTTCTTTCAAGGTAGGTCAGCTTAGTTCTCCCTAAGGAACTAATACGTAAGCATAAAATTATGTTGATTTATTAATTTCAAGCCTCAGAAATATTGACTTTTTTGTCACTTGATAGACAATGAATGATAATAGCTTAATTTTTAAATTTGTGTGCTTACTATTTACAAACCATATGTTGTTTTATTAGGGCTATATTTTCGTTCAAGTGATTATATAATTGTTTTAAAGTATTTAAAAATTCAAACAGTTTTGTGTCACTATCTTTTCATAATTACGACTAAGCATGGTTGATTCCTTATTAAATCCTTGTTGATTACTTATAGAAATTGGCACCATTTTACCAAAGTTTCTGATCCTTCCAATTATTTAAAACTAGCGTGCTCAAATATTTTTGGGAGAATGCCCAAAAGTTAACAGTTGTGTGACGTCTTGATTAAAGTAAAAAGTAATTGGAGGCATTAATCACAGCTCACTAAGCCTACGAAACTACTACTAACTTACTATATTAAAACATAATATGCATTTATCCAGTGCAGATGTGAAACTGTTTTATTTTCAGGAAGATTTCCGGCAAGATAATTCCAATGGACAAATAGTGAAAAATGCTTCATTTAATGCAGATAGTGAAAAAAGTAATCCAGATAGAGAATCTAATGTATCTAGTATATTTATTAAAAGGAAATATGATAAGGGCCAAGAGGAGTTGCTGAAGGTAGGTATGATATATTTATATAAGGGGCTATTATCATGTTACTTGAGAATCTTGGGATTAATTGTTATCCTGAGATCTCATATGTAAAGTGTGAACATTTTTAACACAAAAGTCTAGGTCTATACAGGCTCTTGTGTTTGTCCTTTTCATATGATCTGACGTACAAAAAAAACACTAGCTCGTTTGCGACATGTTATGCCAGTTTCATGAGAAACCAAAGCGAATGACAAAAATGGAAAAATTGACGGAACATGGTTACCTAATTTTTACCTGATTTCAGGATGCACTATTTTTGAACAGCTGTGCAGACTGCAACCAAGTATAGCTTATATTAACTTGATAATTTATCGAGGAAATATTTAAAGTTTCTAGCGTGAGATTGACAGTTTTCTTTGAGGTTTTATTCACTCTATAAATCGACCCATGCCAGGAAGACATTTGTTAGTTTTGAGAAAAATAAATAATTTTTTTTTATTATTACTGTCCTTTATTATTTTTTTTATCAGATAAGATTTTTTTGTCCTGAGTTTTCTAGCTGTAATAAAGAATCGCAAATATTTAGATTTTTCCGTTTTTTGTATTTTTTTTAGCAAGTTACATTCATTGTATTATATTAGGAAAAATTCAAATTAGTTTGTTCAACATACTTTATTTTAAGCTCTGGAACATGATTCATTGTTCTGAAGTAAATATACTGGACGGACGTTTCTTTGGCACTTTAACAGTATGCATGCTGTCGCACCTCATTTTGCGTGTGGCCCCTTTCTTGAAAATTATACAAAATTTGTACCTTAAAAGTTTTTGAAGTGTAAGCAAGCATAATGAAGACAAATCAGTTTCCGTTTAGCCTCCTCACCTTCACATTTATTCCCTCAATAAAAGTGATATTTTCCTCTAAAATTTCTTCTTGAAATTTCTCTTTTACTCACTTTTTTCCTTCTAAAGCCAAGCGTATAAAACAACCAGCAACACAACTCAACTGCGACCGTTAAACTAATTTGTTCCTGTTTATGTCAATTCAGTGTAGTAGTCAGGGTCGGATTTGCAAAATGAATGAGTATTATGATTTTCTAATCAGGGTGGCACTAGAAAGCTTATATTCGTCAAATTGTAGATTGCTAGGAAATCGTTTCAGCTAGTTTCAGCCGCCCGGCACTGCTACCTTAACGGATATTTCGTGCATGACTCTACAACTTAATTTGTGTCCAAGAGATGTAGGCTTCTTCCAAACGAAGCTATTTTCATGGGAGGTAGTTGATTCATTTATTGAGGTGATAGCTGTACTCCTTCAAGGTACTTGAGCCTTTTGCATAGTTGGGTTGGACATTGGCAGAGTAGATGTTCTGCGGTTTCAGTTGCATTATTGCAAAATCTGCATTGGTCATCTTCTGCTTTGCCTATTGCCTTCAGGTTGTATTTTACCGGGCAGTGTCCAGTGAGCAGTCTGGCGACAGTTCTAATATCTGCTCTGTTCATGTCTACGAGCTGTTCTGCTATTTTCGCAGAGAGGGTGATAAACCTTTTCGCCTGTCTTAGTCCTGGAGTGCGTCTCCAGTAGGACAACAGCTGGTTTTTTCCCCATTTATTTAGTTCTTTGGTGATGTGGCTCTTCATATGGCTACAGTAAGGCTCTGGATTAGAATATGGTGTTCCAGCTCCTTCTTTCGCAATGTAGTCTGGTTTTTCGTTGTCCTCTATGCCTCTATGGCCAGGAACCCACATTAAAGTTACTTGGCTACGTGTTGCTAATTGTTTTAGGGTTTGCTTACATTCCCAGACTAGCTTTGACGCGCACTTCAAAGCATTTAGACCTTTTGGAGCCGCCTGGCTGTCTGATAATATGTAGATGTGCTTTCTGTGAGGTCCTTGTGTGAGGCACATATATTTATGGCAAGCACTTCCGCTTGGAAGATGGTCACATATTTGCCTAGCGGTTTGGAAAGCTTAAAGTTTGTACCTGAAATGCCTAATCCTGCTCCTTTCTCTAGTTTTGAACCATCTATGTACCACAGGGACGAGTTATCGGCTTGAGGTCGTTTTTTACTCTACCATGATTGGCGGTCATCAATAACCACTGCGAATGGGACATCTAGGTTCAACATAACCGTCATTTGGTCACTTAGTTTGGTGGCATTTTCTAATTTTATTTCTTCAAAGATGCGCAGGTGACCAGTCAAATCTCCAGGCTTGAATTTGCCTATTTGGAATAGCCTGTGAGCACTGATAATCGCCTCTCTCTTCACGCTGAGATGAAGAGGAGGCATGTTCAGCAGTACCTCTAAGACTGCGGTAGGGAACGTGGACATTGCCTCTGTTATTCCCAGAAGTAGTTCAAATACATTACTAAATATTTAACCAACACATGAAAGTAGCAAAAGTATAAAAATTACAAGTATTCAAATTGAAAACTGTTTGCTTCAATACATTTTTGGGTTAATCGGATAATTTTGTAAATTGCGCGTTGAATGGTTCTTGCTCGTATAGCTCTTATTTCTCTCACTAAATTATAACGCAGTTCTTCGATATTTTCGGGCGAATTCCGATATAATCGATTTTGCAAAAAAAAAACCAGAGATAGTAATCTAATGGGTTTAAGTCCGGGCTTCTTGCTGGCCAGCGTACAACCCCTTGATTCCCAATCCATTTACCAGGAAAT
>JAEQML010071071.1:0-16376 GCA_016904865.1 Pissodes strobi | reverse complement strand
TTATTATTATTATTATTATTATTATTATTATTATTATTATTATTATCACTATGAATCTAAAAGCGCGAAATAATATTATTTCGAAATTTGAGGAATACAGGTATCTGCGAGTGTACAGGGTTTTTTTTTATATATTGACCCCCCCCCCTTATCTTTTTTATTTGGCGTTTCTAAAAAAAGTGTTTAATGCAAAAGTTTAATGGTTTAAAACAAATTTTTAGAAAAACTATTTTTTTAATCTACAGGGTGTTCCAGAAAGTCTGGGCGTGGTCATATTTTCTTATTTCAAATTGGTACCCCATCTTTTTATTAGATTTTTGCATTCTCCTTACAATTCTAAACATTTTTTATATAACGCACCCTATACCTAATTTTGACGTATAAAAAGATATTGACTTATGAAAGTTGCCGTTTTCTAAAAAATAATAATAAAAATCAGGTAAACATAGGTACTGGCCTTAAACTGGTCATTCACAGTGATTGTTTTAATCTCAG
This sequence comes from Pissodes strobi, assembly GCA_016904865.1. Taxonomy (NCBI): domain Eukaryota; kingdom Metazoa; phylum Arthropoda; class Insecta; order Coleoptera; family Curculionidae; genus Pissodes; species Pissodes strobi. The sequence goes on along the minus strand of JAEQML010071071.1, from coordinate 15,881 downwards.
GTAGACTTTCTATCAATGCCATACAGAGATGAGGAAAAATGCGATTTTGTTTTTGTTTAAAAAATATAATATCTACTACAACTTTTTCCAACTGTTCAGTGTGCCCACCATTCATTTCAATACACTGTATATAATCTCTCTGGATTGTATTTATACTATTGATAATAAATTGAAAATGATTCTCATTGGTGTCCTAAATGACCTTAATTATTCTTGTTCGTAAAACCTCTACGTTTTCCGTGGGAGTTTCATATACTTTATTTTGCAAAAATCCCGATAAGAATGAATCAAGCGGCGTCAAGTCAGGGCTATGCGGCGGCCATCTAATCGGTCCAGTGCGACCATTCCACGTTTGGTATATCCCATTAATGTAATTTATAACCGGAAAAATGCACCCACCACACCTGTAAGGATCTTTTAATTTCTTTAGTTACTCGAGGATTTTGAGTTGCCCAAAATCGAACGTTTTTCCGGTTATAAATACCTGTAGTACTGAATGTGCACTCATCAGACCATAATATATATTTTTTAAATTGTTGTCATCTTTTAATAATAACATTTCTTGATAAAACATAATTCTTTTGTTTTTTTAATCTTGTGTTAATTTTTGCACCGGTAGTATTTTGTATGGATAATAACCATGTTTTTTTTAAGTAGAATGAATTTTGAAAATTGATTTTCTGAAAAAACTTGCTGCATCTTTTAAGGCTACAATTCGTCGCCTTTCTCAAATGAAAAAGGGTTAGACATAAATCAGAGTAGTTAGCTTAGTTTTAAAGTTAATTTATATGGTTTTAAAACTAGGCTAACTCCGATGATTTATGTCTAACCCTTTTTCATTTATCAGCTCTCCTGACAAGTTCAGCAAAAGCTAGTTATGACTCTTTGTGAGAAAGGCGACTATTTGGACTTATGGTCTGACGAGTGCACAATCAGTACTGCAGGTATTCATAACCGGAAAAACGTACGATTCTGGGCAACTCAAAACCCTCGAGTAACTAGGGAAATTAAAAGATCGTTACAGGTGTGGTACGGGCTCTAAGATAATAAAATTATGGGGCCAATTTTTATTGACGGGTTCTTAAAGGGGGAAGAATATTTAAATTTAGCCCTAGCACACAACGTTTTTCCGGTTATAAATTACATTAATGGGAAATACCAAACGTGGATTGGTCGCCGAATAGCCCTGACTTGACGCCGCTTGATTCGTTCCTATGGAGATTTTTGCAAAATAAAGTATATGAAACTCCCACGGAAAAAGTAGAGGTTTTACGAACAAGAATAATTGAGGCCATTCAGGACACCAATGAGAATCATTCTCAATTTATTATCAACAGTATAAATAAAATCCAGAGAGATTATATACAGTGTATTGAAATGAACGGTGGGCACATTAAACAGTTTGTAAAAAGTTGTAGTAGATAATAATATTATATTTCTTAAACAAAAACAAAATCGCATTTTTCCACATCTCTGTATGGCATTGATAGAAAGTCTACCTGAGATTAAAACAATCATGGTAAATGACCAGTTTAAGGCCAGTACCTATGTTTACCTGATTTTTATTATTATTTTTTAGAAAACGGCAACTTTCATACGTCAATATCACAATATCTTTTTATACGTCAAAATTAGGTATAGGGTAAAAAATGTTTAGAATTGTAAGGAGAATGCAGAAAACTAATAAAAAAATGGGGTAGCAATTTGAAATAAGAAAATATGACCACGTCCAGACTTTCTGGAACACCCTGTATATGAAAAAAATAGTTTTTCTAAAAATTTGTTTTAAACCATTAAACTTTTGCATTAAACACTTTTTTCAGAAACGTCAAATAAAAAAGATAAAGGGGGGTCAATATATATATAAAAAAAAACCCTTTACAGGGTGTCCCAAATTCGAGCCTCATCATTGGGATCTCGGAAACTAGAAGAGATACGAGGTCGGTTAAATAGAGGCAAAGTTGCGCAATTTGATGCTGATTAAAATGCCACTTTAAAAGTTACAAAAATCCGAATACTTCCGAAGATATTTAGAAAAAACCGAATATTCGCGATTTCATTTTTATTTTTTTATGACTCTATTTGAATAGATATAACAAAATAAATTTCATATTCTTATTGCTACTTTTTCTGTTCTACAAGATGGTGTTGTCAGATTTTCAAACCGACCTTTCGTCTTTGAGCTGCCATCATCAACTTTGGTTTTTTAAATGCGGCCCTGGATTATTTATTACGGATTTTAAGAGCATCTAAAGTCCCAAAGCCAATGATGTACCGCACTTATTCGAAAAGTTCATATTAATGACATTTTCCGTAAGACCTCATGTGTTAGAGAGAGACAGAAAACATATTTTTGGTAAGTATTTACCAGGAAATCATTAAAATGATTTTTTCGAATAATTGGTTTTGGGACATTAGAAGCTCTTAAAGTCCGTAATTAAAAATTCAGGGCCGTATTTAAAAAAACAAAGTTGATTATGGCAGCTCAAAGACGAAACGTCGCGTCGGTTTGAAAATCTGATAACACCATCTTGTAGAACAGAAAAAGTAGCAATGAGAATATGAAATTTAGTTTGTAATATCTATTCAAATAGAGTCATAAAAAATAAAAATGAAATCGCGAATATTCGGTTTTTTTTAAGTATCTTCCGAAGTATTCGGATTTTTTTAATATTTAAGGTAGCATTTTAATCAGCATCAAATTGCGCAACTTTGCCTCAATTTAACCGACCTCGTATCTCTTCTAGTTTCCGAGATCCCAATGATGAGGCTCGAATTTGGGACACCCTGTACATCAGGAATATCCTTCAGGTCACGGTATGTCTGAAAAAAAAATGTCAGCATCAGTTTAATAAAGACAAATTAGCCTTTAAGAACAAATGTCAACGATTTTTTTAATTGCAAGTTAGAACACTCCAAAACGTATAGGTTCTCAAAGATCATAATTTCGTGGGACTCACTTCAATTTTCGATAAGTTTGCTCCAGTAGTTCGAGAAGACGAAGCAAAACAGGTTATTATTCATTATTTCTTGAATCCTCCCATCATACGGTATCTTAACTACCTCAGAATTTCCCCCTGGCAAATTTTGAACACAATCCTGTATAATATTATTTTCCTTCGCCATTTTGTCAAGAATTTTAAAATTAAGATTTTTGTTCTCATTTAAACTTTTTATTCTTATTAGGAGTTGGAGACATAAATGAAATAATAAATGTTTTTATAATTTTCGATCAGTTTGCTCCAGTAGTTCGAGAAATAGAAGCAAAACTGGTTATTATTCATTATTTCTTGAATCCTCCCATCATACGGTATCTTAACTACCTCAGAATTTCCCCCTGGCAAATTTTGAACACAATTGTTTATAATATTATTTTCCTTCGCCATTTTGTTAAGAATTTTAAAATTAAGATTTTTTACTTTTTATTTTTAATAGGAGATGGAGACATAAATGAAAGGAAGCTAGAATTGTTTTTATAATTTATTAAAAATATAAACGTGTTTCTAACATAAAAATACATCACTATAAATCTAGAAGTACGAAATAATATTATTTCGAAATTTGAGGAATACAGGTATCTACGAGGGTACATCGGGAATATCCTTCAGGTCACGATATGTCTGAAAAAAAAAATGCAGCATCAGTTTAATAAAGACAAATTGAAGCAAATGTCAACGATTTTTTTTAATTGCAAGTTAGAACACTCCAAAACTTATAGCTTCTCAAAAATCGCAATTTCGTAACACTCACCTCAATTTTGCATCAGTTTGCTCCAGTAGTTTGAGAAGAAGCAGGTTATTAAAATTATTTATCTGAAAAAACCCAAAAAATCTTATTATTATTCATTAACGTGGTAATATCCCAAAATAGGTCGAATTTATAATACCGATTCTTGGAAGGTTTTCAAAAAAAGATATTTTTTTGAAGTGCACGAGACTCTTGGCGAGACCGAGACCAAGACCGAGACCACAAAATGTCTAGTCTCCGCGAGACCGAGACGAGACTCGAAGACTCGAGAGTGCGAGACCGAGACCTCAATAGTCTCGTCTCGTCTCGGTGAGACCAAAGCACTAATTGAATGTATTAGGTCTAATGAAATAATGTTTTAAATAGGCGGGTTACCTCAAACACAAGATGAGTTGGGTACCCAGGGTAAGTTTGCTTTATTTGGGGATGATACGATTATTTCGCGAGAATCGTATGATCTGATGAGGACCTATGCAGCTTATAATATTGCGCCGAATTATTTACTAAATAATAATCGAGAATAGCTGAATAATCGGTAAATTGGACCAAGACAATAGAATCCTCCTAAAGACATTAACATTTTATAAGACATAGAAATGCACTTTAACTATTATATAACGGAAAAGTAAATTTGAAAACGTCCGGAAAATATAAAATTTTCAATTGCTAATGTAACATTTCAGTGATAGATTTCCTTTTATTTCGAACGTAAACGTATGTATATTTTTACATTAAATTAGTTCGAAGTCGTTCGTTGGTCCAAATCGATATTTCAATTTAATGAATTTAGATGCATATTTGAAATGTTTAGAATAAATATACAAAACGTTGAAATGGAGCAAATTATGGAAAACAGATAGAGCAGTAAATTCAGCCTTAATAAAACTTGTTTGTATATAAAATAAACACTGTTATGAAACACTATTGGGATGTCTTCATTATCACATAATAGTAAGCGCATGATTCGCGGAACTGACATCATATTTTTAAAACTAAGACTAGTCTCAATCATAGTTTTAAAACTAAGATTGACATAGTTCAGAGCTTAGGATAGGGCAATGAGCAAGGCTGTTGCACATATTATGTACCATAAATTAGATAACAAGCTCATACACTTAACCTAAATGCTTTTATTATAAAAAATAAGCAATAGGTTCAAATAAGAATTTATGTTATTCATAGGAGCATATTTTTAAAGTTACTTTAAATATTCAGGATTCAGGGTATCTCATTAAAACATTATGGGCAGTTTAAAGTGAATTTATCATTCCGTAGAATTAAGCGTAAAATAGTACATGATTAGACACCGTAGAATTGCGATGCAGCCACATCATTCCAATTCCATTTCTTAAAATTGCAGTGGTGCTATTTTCAAATTTATCGACCTTACAACCAAAAAAAAAAAATGATTCAAATACTCTTGGATCAAAAGATATGAAAATTTTTGCTCATGTTTATTATAGCACAACTCAACTAGTAATTAACTAAGAGAGGTACAAATAAATCCAGGCTAAGAAAAGCATTGCTTGTTGTAAGAAGTATTACAATTTGTATACAGTGTGTATCGGTCAGAAAATTACAATATATATATCTGATTACTACCATTCCGCCATTTAATTTTTTGTTCACCACTTTCGTTATTAAATTATTTTTCAATCAGATTTCTGGTCATGATTTTTTGGTCATGAGGATTGATTTAAATATTGATCAAATTTAAAAATAAAAGCACACATAAGAATGGTGTCGCATTACATAGCATATTAATACTTCTCCAATTAGTTGCAGTTAAAATCCACTAATTTACATTTACATCTCGTTGTATAGTGGTTTGACAATATCTTTCTATTCATTGTCCTCTGGGAAAAGGGAAGGAGATCGCACATGTGATTGCGTTCAATGCAAATAAAAGTTTAATATTAAGCAAGTTTCTAGAGTTTGAACACCAATTTTGTTTCGATAACATAGATGTCAACAAGGCTAACATGACTTGAAATATTCACGTAAATAGTCTCTTAGTTTTTAATTATAATTTTAATTCATTCTATATTTATATCTTGGTGCAAATGGACTTCTCTGCTTATATCAGCTTATTGGGTCTGAGTTTCGACGATCTTTTGGTACTTCCAATCTGCTTTTATTTACTTTTCTTGAGATTTTAACTTTTCTATGTTACTTCATGGTGGCAGTTATTTGTGGGATTTTACCATCATAAATGCCGTAATGCTAGCTAACTAAACTTAAATTGCAGCTAACTGTTTAAAGGCATGCATATTGTAGGCCTACATTGCGTATACTTTCTAACCACAAGGTCACACTGAACCGAGTCCTGACAAGATACTCGTTCCGTTAAGTTCTTGAGTCAGTAAACAATACTCAGTAGGTTTTCCTGACCTAAAGACACCAGGCTAGGTAGTTTTAGTTCTGATCCAATAAAAACACCTTAGGTGGTTCATATTCGTGATCCCATGAATGCATGTAGAGTGCAGCCAGAGCTACTCGGGAGAAAGCGCCGATTCAACCACTTGGTAGCACATGTCGACGCTAAGGCCCGTAACAAAAAAATGGCTAAGAATAATAGCAAAAGGCTTAATAAAATGACTAGAAGTCCATTTCCCACTAATAACCAAAATGTAATTTATAGTCCAATCAGTGGGGGCCATTAAAGACCTCTGCCATACAAAAGGTGGTGTAGTAGTAATTTTTTAATATGCTGTTAAGGTTTAGGTCTTGATGAAAAATCCAAGTTTTCTACCTTGGAGAGGGACCGCTCGAGCCGCCATCTTGAATCAAAGATACAAAAAACTGTATTTTTCAAAATATATCCCCAGCGGTTAATCTTACGATGAAAATGTTGGAATAAAAGTTAGATATCGATATTTGTACAATGGGACATCGTCAAAAGGGCCGAACAATTTGGGCGGAGGCAAAAAGGGCAAAGAATATTTTGCAGATAACGAAATTGGCAATTGGTAAATTAATTTTATTTTTTTACTCGGAAACCGTTCAGCGGACAGAAAAAAATCAAGAGGCCATTTTTGTTAGAAACTAGTGGAAGATTTCGAAAATAAATTTTATTTTGAAAAAAGCAGTAACGTAAGTTTTTAGTTGAATAAAAATATGGAATTTCTTACTTTCAACACCCTGCATCTCCAAAACGAAGATAATTTACCTTCCGTTCATTAACTTTCCACCCAGCCAGTTTGCTACAATTCATACAGCACTTCTGCTCGCTGTCGAAAAATGTAAGATGTCGAACTACAAAACCTGCTTCGTCACCTTCGATCAGCCGCTTTATGCGAAAGCTGAAGAAATCGCCGCTAATAATCCAAAATTTGCATTGGATACATAATGGCCGGAAGTGGATTGAAAGAACTTTTCTCTGCTATTTACGCTGAGAATAGTGTTGAGAAAATGTTAGCTGGCCACGAATACGCTCGTGCAATTCGTGCACACATATTGTGTCATCTCGCCTTGGCACACCAGATTCTGAAATCCCTTGCTTTTACAGACAATGATCGTGATGTGATGGAACAACTGATTGGGCATTTGAATAAATCGACGATTCTCAGAGCCGATGAAAACGAGGCATTCATTCAAAGTTGTTGACTAAATTTAAAGAGGCGCTTACTAAGTTGGAAAAACAATGGCCCCACAGCCAGATTAGTATTTTCATATGATTACTTTAGTGAAACATTTCATTGAAGCTGAGCGAATGGTAAACTGGCAACTGCATCTCAACACTGTTCAAAGAATGCTTCCGTACTTTCATACAAGGGGGCATTTTCCTTATGCAAAATCTGCTCATCTGTATTTGCAAAGTATGTTGGAGTTAGAGAACAAAATGAATCCGGTGGAATACTACAAATTTACAACGGAGGGCTATTTCACTATCAGGCGCCCAAACAAGTTTTGGTCAGGGGTTTGGTCTGATATGATCATCGAACAAACTTTGATGCGGATGATGCATAGCTGTGGTGAGGCCCCCACACCACCACGTGGTCGTGGAATAAGTGACAGCGTACTCGCTCTCTGGACTTTGGGAATGATATCTTTGCATAACGTTTGCGATGCCATTGAGGAATATTGCAACGTTCATCTAAACTCGTCCGAGCAACACGTCGATACCAGGACTTCACGCATTAGTCGGGACAACGAAGACTTGAAGAAACTCTTGAACTGGTTTACTCAGCATCCTCCCTTCCCGAAACCAATTCGCTTTTTTAATCAGTACAGGAGTTGTCGGGGATGATAAGATTAACTCTCATTTGGCCAGAGAAAAAGGTATCGAGGTGATGACGAACATGGTTGTCACGTTCGAAAACTTCGGGTCCATCACATTTAAACGCAAAGACAAGGTCATCCCATTACCAGCAGTCAACAGCAGCATAAAAGTCGGGGAAGCAACAATTTCCATCAACCCACTCATGCTGTTTCAAAGCATGTGCATTGCGAAGAAATCCGACGACGAGTTGAAAGATTATCTTGAATTCGAGCTTGCTCCATTTCCTTTGTAGCTTTTTTCAGACGAAGGAATGCGCAAAGGTACGAAATCGTCATTGTCCAAAGTTTTTACACAACTTCCAGAAGAATTTGGAAATAACCAAATCAATGTTTTGGATGGAGGATACTTTTTGCACAAAGTTGTATGACACCGTAATGATTCATTTGCGTCCATTTCCGAAAAGTACGTTCAATATATACGAAATCACTACGGTTCACATGCAGTCGTTGCTTTTGATGGATATCCGAGTAATGGAGGCAATAGGAACACCAAGGCCGCACGACTTCACCGATCAAAGAAGCATATGTTTGCGGATGCTCTCTTCGATGAAACAATGCCCGTTCAAGTTTTCCAGGAATACTTTTTAGCCAACGAAAACAATAAAGCCCGTTTAATTTCAATGCTGACAAAAAAATGGAACAGGCTATTACTGTCAACCAGGCGGAAGAAGATGCTGATGTGTTGATTGTCAGAACAGTGATTTCCTTGTGCCCAAAAGTTGATGCTGTTTTCGTAGTTGGCGAAGACGTTAACCATCTTGTTTTGCTGACAGCATTGGCACCTTCTCAAGGAAACATCTACCTCTGCAAACCAGGAAGAAGCAAACTAAACATGAAGAAGTAGCTGAGAGCATTCTGTTTCTCCATGCTTTTAGTGGCTGTGACACGACATCGTCAATCTTCAACCAAGGAAAAATGAAGTTTTGTTTGCTTCTCCAGAAACCAGCAATACTCAGTGACACCATTGGCATCTTCAAACATCAGGATGCAACACCAGAGGACATCGCAGATGGTGGAGCACGCTTTCTCGTTGCTTTGTATGGTGGCAATGGAAGCAGACACCTTAGAAGAAATCCGCTATCAACGTTTTGCTAGATCAACCACAAAAAGTAAATCCAATCTTGCTTCTTTGCCACCAACGAAGGATGCTGCGCGGTATCATTCTTTCAGGACATATCATCAAATCCAGAAACGGCATGGAATCGAGAAAAAAACCAGAAGACTGGGCTGGAAACTTGGCAGCAATGGGCTTGTTTCACTCGCCATGACAAAACAAGCAGCACCCGACAACTTATTGAAATTCGTTTTATGCAGTTGTAGAAAGGGATGCGGCACAGCATGTGGTTGCAGGAAAGCTGGGTTGAAGTGTTCCATTGTGTGTGGCTTGTGCAGTGGTCAGTCATGCGAAAATGTCCCGGAGGTTCAAATCGATAGTGAGGACGAAGATGACCAAGACTTAGCAATGGAAAAGTAATGTATTCCCATAAGCACCGATTATGATGATAACCGACTCCGACCATCAAATAAAGGAAAACGCTAATAAATTGCGAGGTTCATGCGTCATTTCCTTCTAAGATCGCGACGCTGTGCATTAGGCCTATCGGGGATACCACCATAAAAAACGCGCCATTTACTCTACCTCAAGGGGCTCAGGGTGGTGTGGAAATGAGTAGAACTAAGAAATCATGGAAATATTACAAGCAGCGGTGGATGGTGAGGTAGTGCCACGGTGCCACGATGCCATGGCACTACCTTATTTTTCAGTTTCTTTTTATGTTGTGCGTTATATTTTAATGAGACATATGAAGGTTATAACATATTTTTTCAGAAAAATAATGTAGTGCCATGGCTCCGTGGCACCGTGGCACTACCTCACCAGCCGCTGCTGATTATAACTATGTAAAAAATAGCGAGAATTTCGGAAAAATTACAAAATTGGGGAGTTTTTCTATTTTTTTGGAAAATATGTTTAATTTTTCATCGCTGTACCTTCTATCCAAGATGGCGACTCGAGCGGTCGCACCCCAAGGTCGAAAATTGGATTTTTCATCAAGGCCTAAACCTTAAAAACATATAAAAAAATTACTACTACACCACCTTTTGTAGGGCAAAACACCCCACTGACTGGCCTATTAATCAATAACCAAAAGATAATCTGTTACGCTTTTTCTCGTTTTCTGATTTTCCTGGGCACAATACCTTCACTTCAGAATTAGAAGAGCTGAGCTGGCAGTGAACAAATTCAGAGTTAAATTTAAAAGGTACCACTAAAGGATGCGTAAGCCAGAACGAATCATCTGTGAAGCGAACAAATATGCTCTAGCTGCTAGCTCAATGCAGGAGGGGGGGGGGGGGGGGGGGGGGGTTATTTATATAATGGCGCCACTGAAACAAAAAATCTTCATGTTAAACGGTAGGTTTGTACAGATTTAGATGAACGTCAGATATTTATCAGTATTACCAAAGAATATTCTAGTAGAATATTCTTTGGTATTACTAATCAAAAATAATACAAATATTCAGGTATTAAATCAAAAGTCAATAATTAACGATATCAGCCAAGATATGTCAGCAAATCCGGAATTATTGCACGCAAATAGCCGCCTCTCTCTCTCCCGTTTCCAATTTTGCCTATCGTAACAAGTTTCTTCTTCTAAATTTATAGCGTCTATTGCTTCTTTTATGTCGTCTCGTCAGCTTCTTCTCGGTCGTGCTCTCTTCCTTCGTTCTGATGGTATCCAGTCCAGAACTTTCTTGGGCCATCTGTTCTCCATTCTTTTGGTATGTCCAAAGCATACTAGTTACCGTCTTTCGATTTCGTCTGCTCCAGTCTGTTCCTTGCACATCATTTCCCTTATTTTCGTGTTTCGTACCCTCTCCAGTCTGAATTTTCGGAAACTCCTTCTTAAGAAATCCATTTCAGTTGCTAGTAATTTTTGTTTATTCTTTTTCCACACATCCCACACTTCTGCCCCATAAATCATCACGCTCTCCACTATGCTTTTGTATATTCTTTTTTGTTTTGTTGCCCTTCTGATTTCTTTCTCCCAAAGGAGTGAGTTTAATGCTCCAATGGATTTCCTACCTTTGGTAATCCGTTCCCTAATTTCGTTATTGCTATTGGCCTGTTTGTTTAGGATAACTCCTAGGTATGAACCTAGGAGTTCTATTATTCCAGATTCCAAGGATAAGCCGTTACATTCATTGTTATCGACTAACAGATATTCACACTTACTCATATTCATGGCCAGTCCAGCTTTTCCATATTCTTCCTGGAGTTTTCTAATCATGTAACCTAAATCGTCTTCGTCCTCCGCTAAAACAACTTGGTCGTCCGCGAAATATAGACTATATAGTGTCTCATCTCCCACTCTTAGTCCCATGTTCTTACATTTATTCGTCCACCTTTGTAGGGCTTTGTCTAAATAAATTGTAAATAGAGTGGGTGATAAGCAGCATCCTTGCCTTAGGCCTTTGGTTGTGATAAATGCCTCTGTTAGTGTGTTGCCAACTTTTATTTGAGCAGAATTATTTTTGTAGTACTCTCTGGTGGCGTTTATTAGAGTTTATAGTAAGTTGTTCCATAGTTTTCCAAAGTTGTATTACGAAGACGCTATCGTAGGCTTCTTCAAGATCGATGAAAGCAATGTGTGTTTCTCTGTTCCTTTGCGTCCGTTTTCGAGGGCTATTTGTAAGGTGAAGATGTTATCCGTTGTGAGTCGGCCCGCTCGAAACCCCGCCCGTTCTTCCGGCTGTTTATTTTGTATATCTTCTTCTATTAAGTTTCTGAGGATCCTTGAATATATTCTGGCAATTGTTGGAATAACTGCTATCCCTCTGAAATTTTTTGGGTCGTCCTTAGGTCCTTTTTTGTAGATTGTTGTGTAGGACTATTTTCCCAGTTCAAGCATCTTTCGTAGATACTTTTCAACATTTCTATGAGTCTCGGTGGACCATACCTGATAAGTTTAGGATAGATTCCTCCAGGTTGTGGGGATTTCCTTAACTTAGTGGTCCTAATAGCTTCTTCAACCTGGGTAATCTGTAAATGTGTTCTATTCCCGCTTTCTTGATATTGCGGGCGCCTTTCCTCCAGGAGATGCCTGAAATATCGTATCCATTCGCTCTTTAATGTACTGTTTAAGTTGGTTCCTGGTTTCGTTGTTGCTCGTATGGATTTTATTGATTTCCATGCTTCAGAGTTTCTGGTTCCCCCAAGGTTTTGATCTATAAAGTCGCATTTTTTATTCCACGCCATATTCATCTTCTTGAGCACTTCCTTGTTTTGTATTCTTCTCTGATGTCTGCGTCATCTTTCTGTATAAGTTTTTTGAAGATTTCCTTTTTTTCCCTGATCTGCTGCTCTATTTCATCATCCCACCAATAAGTTCTCTTCTTCTGTATTTCTGTTCCTAGTACCTCTTGAGCCGCTTCTGTGATACATCTTTTAATATGCTCGTACTCTTTTTCCGTTGTTCTGTTTATTTGAATAAGCTTTTCTTCTATGCGTTTCATGTACAAATGTTTTGTACTGTAGTGTTCTAGACTGTCAAGATTGTATCTAGGTACTTCGAGCTTGTTGTTTTGGGTTTTGTCAGTTCCGTTCTAAAGCATCTTTATGAATGGTACGTATATTTTTGATGTTACAAGGCAGTGATCGGATCCACAATCGGCGCCCCTTTTGACTCTTACGTCTTGGACTTTTATACGCGAATGTTGTCGTACTATGAATGACCTGAGCCCTCGTGTATGTTGGTACCAAGTGTACTTGTGTATTTCCTTATGGGCAAAGAATGTGTTCATTATTTTTAGTTCAAATTGCTGGCATATACTTATTAGCCTCTGTTCGTTATCGTTTAGGGTTTCTTCTCCGTGCCTACCTACTATCGGGCTATTTCGATGTCTACCTACCCTGGCATTTAAATCTCCCGCTATGACGCTATATTTCGTGAGACTTAGGAACTTGTTCGATGATGTTTATGAGGAACTCTTCGAAGTTGTCTTTACATTGGACCGTCGCATCATCGTTTAACCCATATACTCCTAGGATTGTTGTCACTCTTCCTTTAATTTGTAGCGTCACCTTTATAGTGCGTCCATTAAGTGGCTCCTAGGATTTAATGTACTTTTGTATCCTTTTATGTATCATTAAGGATATCCCAGCCTTAGCTCTTTGGTTTTTATCAACCCCGGAGTATATAAATATGTACAAAATATTTAAAGTTCTCATTCCCGTTTCCTTTTTTCTTCGTTTCTGAAAGGACAGTTATGTCTATTTCTCTATGAACAAATTCTGGAACGACTTCTTGAAGCTTAATTCTGATTCCTTGTATGTTCCATATACCAAAATTCAAAGTCCATTTTCGTTGCTGTTTTCGTCTAAAGTTTCCGTCCGAAGTTCGAGGCTTGCTTCTACTGGGTTTTTTAGCAATCATGAGTTTTTTACAGGTGTAAGGTCGCTGGCCTTACGACCTAACCCCCGAGAGGACCGAGGGTCAACACTAATTCTCTAAATATAATTATTAAATTAACATTCGGTTTGAGAACTCGTTTAAAAACCACGCATTGAGTCTATTAATACCTATTTAAAAAAAAACAGGCTGCTATTGCTGGCATTATTGAAATTGAAGATCGAAGGATGCTACACTGTATTCCATATTCCATTAAAATAACAATGGTCGCATCGTTTATTGTACCAGAATGTGGGATGGAAATATCGCCCAACGTAATAAAAGGTCTATTTCTGAAATAGAAACTATCATTGAATTGTCGACGGTTATTTGTTATCAATGCTTTGTAATTCATAGATTGTTTTGATAATAAGGGTAATAAAATAATAATAATTATTTCATGAATAACAGTTATTGTATAACACAAAAATTACTGCAGGTATATTCCACCAATAGCCCTTCAATTATCGCATAGGAGCACTTCCGTGGCTTATAAACTTGGGCGGGGTTTTATTGTTTTGTCACCTTTTATATTCATTGCTCTCAGATCATTTGCAATATTCGTCATTCACCGCAGGCGTGGGCGTCCTAATGGTCATTTCCCAAGAGCAATTTTCTATTGTTAGGGCCCACACCCTCAATATTCCATCAACAATTAGTCCATAAATAAATCTTCCTACTATGCGTTCGAAAAATCTAGTCTCTCCTCTTTTGCCACAGTCATCGTCTACGTTTCTCAGCCATGCCTATAGAGATCTTATCTTATGTGTAGGTTACTTTCATTTTAGTAATTCCTCCATTGCAAGCAAACATCTGCTCCCTAACTGCAGGCTACAGTTTATCTCTTCTGATCCATCAGCATGTTTTGCTGACGTTGCTCCTATAAACTTGTACTTTGTAATATCTTGCCCTATCCTATCTCTGTTTTAGAAGTTTCTGGTTTCGCATTATATTTGGTTATTTCCTCATTGACCTTTAAGCTAATGACCCATGTCATGTTTTCAAACTCATTAAAGGTAACCGATGTTCAGTATGCTGTTTCCAACCATGTCTACATCATCCGCAGTGATAGGTAATTTTGACCCATTGATTCCAAAAAGACTTACGTGGTTACGGATTTCGGCTTTCCTTATCACATAGTCCAGGGCGATGTTGAACAGCAATTATGAGAGGGTGTAGGTTTTGCTTTAGGATGTTGTAAATTTCAAATATGTATGAGTATTCTTTGCTCATTCTAACCTGGATCCATTGACGCAACTTTGCGTTATTGAACAATCCCAGCTCCTCCATACTTACTACATTTGAACTATCGCAACACTATCGTAGGCCTTTCTGAAATCAACAAATTGTTAGCTTGGTTGAAATCCAAAGAAATCCTAAAACTATAAATTCAAAAATGGATACCAAACATCTGAGTGAAATCTATAACAACATAATTAAATAATAGGGACAACAATATTGTTGCTAGAATATACTTAACATAAAAACCAACATACATTCCACATTCTATATACACCAAAATTTTAAACCTCGCAACAAATCTACATTAAACAAGAAAATACCATAAATATGAAAAAAAAAAGCATAAACAAACACTGGAATTTTATAGACTTACTCATCTGTATCTGTCGAAAACATTTGTTAGTGTTTGTACCTTTATGTTTTCCTAGAGAAATGTTATGTTATGTTAAATAATACTGTTTTTAGTAGGTAATTTTATTTATATAAGAGTCTTATGACTCTGATTTGTGAACAGTTCTTTCTTTTAGATATATTTTCTTTGCTGAAGCAGGTCGAAAGATGACCGAAACGTTAAAATAAATCAAGGCACTATTTTCTCTCCCTTTGTTTTGAGATGGACCTGAAAACTCAAGAAAACAAATCAAAAAATATATACACTAAAGTCCAAGAAAAACTAAAAGCAAAACTGTAATTATATATTTTTTCCAACATCGAACCATACTTTGGAAAAGTAACAAATAATGTACAAAATTATTCATTCATGATATACTCTCATTATTACGTCTTATAAGATGACACATTTTGGATAGTTGATAATGCAAAGTGTTTTCAAAAGTGGACTCACCCGGTTTTGTACTTGCAGCAAGCTTTCTTTCTTGTTTATGTGAAATGACTTTCGGCAACTCAATAATCCTATCGATATTCTTCTTTAACGAAATAATTCAACTTGCTTTTTTTCAAATTCCGACTCTGACGACTTCTTTTTTTATAACTTCCAACTTGATTATATGGCCATATTCTTTTTAGAACGAAGGATAAAGAGTCTGACCTACATTTTTCATTTCAGCAAAAGGCAATTTCAGGCGGCGGGCGGCGGCGGCGGCCGTTTGATATCAATTTCGTGTTCTACTTATGTTTTCAGGGTCGCGTCTTGAAAATTGT
>JAEQML010071070.1:0-16377 GCA_016904865.1 Pissodes strobi | reverse complement strand
TTTAGAGCGCAAAGTAACGGATTGCCGCTTGAGAAAGAATGTTACTGCGCGACGCGTAGCGGAGCGCAGTAATCTTTCGAAAACGGCAATCTTGCTTTGCGCTCGAAAAACACACAGAATTTTTTCTACAGCCGCATTTTTTAAAATTAAATACACATTTTTCTCTATACTTATTCTGAAATTTGCAAATGACTGTCAGTTTTGACATATTATATTCGGGCTTCGGGTATATTTAGAACAGGATTGCCAGCAACAAACTGCAATAAACACACGACTGTCATTTATTTATCTTCGGTTTCCATGACCATTCATAGCACGCTCGACGGAAAAAGTGAGATTTTTCTTTTCCATGTTTGCGCTAGAGCGCAAAATAAGCATCCACGGCATTCGTCGATTTTGCGATTTCATTTCAATTTAGTAATTAGTTATTTTGCGCGCGGCTGTAGAAAAATAACTATTTTGGGACCTAGCGGCTCATTTAGGGGCCGAGGGGATTTGACGTCCGAATGGGTTCAAATTCGGGTTTGGGGGGGTTTTCGACGATGCCGAGTTCGAATCTGACGTCGGCGGAAACCTACCGCGAATAGGTTCCGCGATAGGAGCCGGAGGAGGTCGAATTTTGGTGATGGGCAAACGAGACCCTCCAAAGAGCACCCTCACGCATTTGACTTAAAAAAAGTATTCTGCGTGGGCCCCATCCATTTCGAACACGGAAAATCGCCAGTTTGGGCGACGTGCAGGATTTTTAAAAATTTAATTTTTACGTTAATGACCTGTAAATGGACCCCTTTTATCGATTCCGTCATGAAAACGGGTATTTTCAAAAGAAAATCGAAAATTTCAGGGGTTAAAAAAACGAGATTTTCAGAAAATCGGCTATAAATCGACAACGGTAACAGTTAGAGGTAAACTTTAAATGGGAAAAATATGGGTCTCGTCGGGTACTATAATGTGTCCAGTTTGATTGTACGACGTTTCGTTTTTTTAAATTGACCAAACGTGATTTTCATATTTTCGCCTTTTTCTCGGTAACGAAAAGAGATATCTCAAACGGTTTGCGCCAGTGTTTGCGTCGTTTTAAGTTCGAAAAGTTTCTATACAGTTTTTCGATAGCAGTTCAAATAAGGTAGGTATTCGATAAAATGTAAAGATCGTATAAAAATTTTCATTTTTCTGGAATCTGAAATTCTTCACCCGTTATGGGGAACGTGAGCTCGGAATAGAACTCGTCTTTAGGCAAGTCCGAGTTCGACGAAAATCAGCCGTGGGGGGTTTTCGGTGATGAGACGACCGAATCTGGACATTAGAAAGTCGAGACCCCTAGGGGCGAGGCTGTGCGAAAGAAAAAAAAGGCGATTTGACGTCCGAAAGGGTTAAAAATATTTTTGACCCTAGGGGCCCCATTTAGGGGCCGACATTTTGCGACGTCCAAAATCATAGTTAGATTTGTTTGGGTTAAGGGCGGGTTAAGTGCGGGCTAAGTTTGGGTTCGTTTGGGTTAGTTTGGGTTAGTTTGGGTTAGTTTGGGTTAGTTTGGGTTAGTTTGCATTAGCGCTTGTCTTTATTTTGGTTAATTACGGTTAGTTTGAGTTAGTTTGGGTTAGTTTGCGTTAGTTTGGCTAGCGCGCTCGTCTCAATGCGCTTGTTTGGGTTAGTTAAAGTTAGTTTCGATTATTTTTGCTTAATCTGGAATACGAAAGACAAGCGCGCGTAGTTTGGGTTAGTTTGGGTTACTTGAGGGCCATGCGAAAAGTGAAATATTACTTATTGTAATACGTGCCCGTACTTTGGATGCACTTTTTACGAAATATTTTGCGCGGAAGCTCGGGAGACAAAGTGGACGCTGGCTCTCTAGACTCTTGTGTATAATTACTGGTTACTGGTCTAATCATAGAATCAAAATACTTGAAGCGTTTCATTTTATTTTGTGATTGTTATCAAATGCATGTTGACAAATATGTGATTTGTGGGATTGTGTATTTTTAATATAAGTTTGGTGTTCTTTTATACGTTTTGATAATGGTCTACCTTTGCTATAAACTGAAGTTGATAAGGGACATTTAAAAATTAACTAAACCCTATATCTAAAATCATTTATTTCTTCCTAAACGCATAACACCAAATTGTAGATATATAACACCTAACAAACGCCCACAAACGAATCAATTATTTACCTAATAACACCTCAATATTACACTTACCTAAGTAGACCAGTAACCAGTAATTATACGATATGAAATTATTATTGTCATTTTGCCAAAGTCTATTAAAAATTTTACAATTTTGCGATAGCTTTTTACTGTTATTTACATTTACTAACCATTTTCATTTTTAGATTTGTTCATTCTTGACGACGGGGACAGATTTGTTCCGCGAAACGTCGACCGTTTTCCAGTTTCCTTTAGGTTTTTCAGCTTCGTTAGGGTCACTAAACTAGCACTTGTGCTGTTTACACCCTGGAGCCAGGGCCGAAGAGGCTCTACTTTATCCAAAATTGAAACTACTGGTGGAGCCAAAGACAAGATATTGTAAGGTAAAAAAAGTCCTGCAACCAACGGGAATCGACCCGAGCCTCCCGCATGACAAGCAAAGACTCTATACATTACACCACTACACCGCTTGAAGAGACTTTGCTGAACCACAACGACATGGGTAATTCACATGCAGTCGGGAATGATTTTAGACCGGCGCGACCTAGCCGTGAGAGGGCTGAAAACAGAAAAAAAAATCGTGATCAGAAATCATTTCAGGAAACACGAAACATTTATGCGGAAAAGGTTATGTTAAATAATGAACATTGGACATTGTCAGCTGGGCGGGAGGCGGTGGATTAATTGTCAGCTGGGGGTCCAAATTGGTAAAAAAATGCGAGTCATATAAACGATATCAGGAATTTTGAAACTTTGGTGGGTGCTAATATTTATAGTGAGTTTTACGAAAAAATTGTCAGCGGCATATATATGTGGGTGGAAAAGTTGTCAGCTGGGCGATAAAGGTACAGTGCGTAGGTGCGCCGAAAGGCAGCGCGTGCTACCTTCATTGCATCAGCTGACAACTTTTCCACCCACATACATGCAGCTGACAATTTTTTTCGTATCTAAATCTCACTATAAATATTAGCATCCACCAAAGTTTAAAAATTCCTGATATCGTTCATATGATTCGCATTTTTTTACCAATTTGGACCCCCCAGCTGACAATTAATCCACCTCGTCCCGTCCACCTGACAATATCCAATGTTCATTATTTAACCTAACCTTTTCCGCATAAAAGTTTCGTGTTTCCTGAAATGATTTCAGATTACGATTTTTTTCTATGTTTTCAGCCCTCTCACGGCAATAGCGGCTAGGTCGTGCCGGTCTAAATTCGTTCCCGAGGGCAGCGCGCGACGCGACGTTATGAGAATTACGAGAATTATGTCCTTGCGGTTCAGCAAAGGGTTTTCAAGCGGTGTAGTCTAGAATCTTTGCTTGTCATGCGGGCGGCTCGGGTTTGATTCCCGTTGCGTTGGTTGCAAGACTTTTCTTGTTTGCAAAAGGTTTTATTTCCTCATTTTGGGTATGCCTTGGGTTAGTTTTTGATGGTTGCGCCCCCGTAGCGAACGAAGCGAGCAGAGGGCCACGCCCGAAGTGAAATATTATAATACTTGTGACACAATGACGTTGGGAACACTTTTAGACCGGCGCGACCTAGCCGCTAGTTCTAGTGTTCTTACGGCCTCACCCACCGTTACCTAGCCAGCTGACACCTCATACGCAACTATATGATAGGGGTACAATCGATTGTTGATATAATGAAAATTCTTTAAATCGTTGCATAAACTGTACCGGGTGTTTCACTATAAATGGAACCCCCTTTAACTTTCTCAATTGACGTTTTAGAAAAAAACGTCAAATACAAAAATTAAAGGGTATGATGTGAAGTTTTTGGTGGCATAGCACAGTTGTATACAGGGTGTTCCACAAATTCAGGATTTAACAAAGTTTAATTTTTTTAAATGGAACACCCTATATATTATTACATATTTGGATTTTGCGGAGAATTCTGGACATATTTCATAAATAATGTCCTATACCTATCTGTTACTGTTTTTGAAATATTGACAGTTGAAAATCGACCATTTACCAAGTTTGACAGCCTGTGAAATCTAAACGGCTAAAGATAGAGCAAAATGGTTTGCACTTTCCTATCTTGGTTTTTCATAAGCTACCGTTCGACACTAATTTTAGATTTAACCAGAGGTTAAATTTAACCGGAATTTCTTAACCTCTGGTTAAATAAAAAATTAGTGTCAAACGAAAGCTTATGAAAAACCAAGATAGGAAAGTGCAAACCATTTTGCTCTATCTTTAGCTGTTTAGATTTTACAGGCTGTCAAACTTGGTAAACGGTCGATTTTCAACTGTCAATATTTCAAAAACAGTAACAGATAGGTATAGGACATTATTTATGAAATATGTCTAGAATTCTCCGCAAAATCCAAATATGCAATAATATATAGGGTGTTCCATTTAAAAAAATAAAGCTTTATTTAATCCCGCCTTTGTGGAACACCCTGTATACAACTGTGCTTTGCCACAAAAAACTTCACATCATACCCTTTATTTTTTGTATTTGACGTTTATTTCTAAAACGTCAATTGAGAAAGTTAAAGGGGGGTTCCATTTATAGTGAAACACCCGGTACACGGGCCGTAGGACTATTACTTATTTGGTATTTATAAATAAATCAACTTCCAGCAATTCGTTCTTGTTGCTATTTAATGTGATTTTTAATTATTAATGGCATTCGCATTTGTTTAGGTGTATCATCACTGCCTTTTTGGAACAAGGTTTGATTTCCTATGTGCCAACTACACTGCCTTCGACCAGAAAACCTTTATCTGTCACTTCGTATCGGAAGTAGACTGCGTGAATTCTAAAAAATTCTGGCATAGGTAAGTGGATAGAAATACATATTACAATAATAAATTGTATATATTTGAAAATCACTTGTCTCAATTATACATACGAATACTGGGTTCCGGCTAGTAAGAACCAAACGCCATGGATTGTCCGGTTTTGGAACTTAAAAATAGCAAATCATACCCGTTTTTATCCTCGGATAGTACCTATGCCCTTTTCGTTTCGAAAAGCTGTTAAAAATGAGACTGTCAGTTACCCGAGATATTGCTATTTCATCCAGATATCTAGTTTTTTTTAAACTCTAGGTGATTCTAAAACCATATTGCCAAATCAAGAGACTTACTTATTGAACATCGTAATCGTTATTATTAGCTGAATAAGGTAGGTAGTACGGTTTGGGTTAGAATGTTGCTCACATATCTGGGGCACCGAACACTAACAAGAGACTAGAAGGTCCACTCTCAGTCAGCACTTTTGATGTAGCGCTTACAAAGGCGAGACGCCAGACTTCCACGAAAGGGGGTGACACGTGGCACGAGGCCTGAGCGGTTAACCAGCATTTCACCAGGTTCCACGAAGGGGCAAGGAGGGAAATGCTGGGGGGCGGGGCTTAGAGTGTACCTTCTAATCTATTGTTAATGTTCGGTGTCTGGGATGCCGCACCAAAGCACACCCTAAAGCTGCTGGATTCCATTCAGGAGTGGGCTGTGCGTCTGGTCGGCGACCCGGGATCTGGATAGTCTGGAACACCGCATACATGTGGCCGAGATATCCTCGTTTTACAGATATTTTCACGGCAGATGTTCCCAGGATTTGGCCCGCCTCATCCCGCCCCCAGCAACGCCTGTCAGACATTCGCGGCAGACGACAAGAGCGCATCCGTTCGTTGTACAACTGGCAACACCTAGAACGTCGCTTTGCAAGGACTCCTTTGTCTGGCGCACTGCATCGCTGTGGAACTCACTCCCAGGACATCTGTTTCCACCAAATTACAACCTACAGCTATTCAAGTACCGTGTCAATCAACATCTCCGCACACACACCGCTCGTCGAGTGCCATAGGATCTCACTTTAGTGTGTTTGTTTGTGTCATTGCCATAAAAAAATATATACCGCTGAAGGGAAAGTGACCTTAGTGAATGAAGTTGAAAGGCGTAGAAAATAAATAAAAATATTAAAATCTGAACATAGCTCCCACTTTGCGAGAAATGATGATAATTCTATAGAAGGCTTCCTAATATGGAAACATTATAGCACTAACACAATATCTATAAAAAAAATGTCCACAAGGGTAATATGACTTGCTGTGAGGCTGAATATGGAATGTCGAATTAAAATTATACAGCCTGCCGCACCTCCGTCAAACCACAACGATGAGGTAAATATCTTCTATGACGGTATAGCTTTATTGATAAACAGGCGCAGTGTTCTATTTTATGCCGAGGTTTCAAAACCAAAATAGGAACAAAATGTGATGAAATAGAAATTTCGACATCAAAGACAACATCGATTTGCCTAAATGATAAATTAACTAGTGCCCTGTTGGACATACAAAACCGGTACTGTGCTAAAACTTGAAAATAAAAAAACTCAGCCATATCTGATGCAGAAAATTATACATAAAACGTGAAGAACTGACCTCTACTGAAGAGGTGAGAGGTGAATAAAAAGATCACAATTCAAAAGTTAAAGACGTGATATTCAGATATTTGACAGAAACCGAATTAAAAAACAGTAGAAGGTAACACAATGTGGTTGTTGACTCAATTAGAATTAATGACCCTTGTTTGCTAGAAAAAGTAACAGTTCTGTTTAATCTTTGCCTGCAGGACAGCACAATACCAAATAAATAGGAACAACAGTGACATTGATTTACAAAGGAGACGTAACTGAATTAGAAAATGACAGATCCATAAGCTTTCTGAGTCATCTTTATAACTTGTTTACAATAGTAATAGTAAGATTCGAGATCGAGAACAAACTAGACTTCTACCAGTCATTGGGGCTAGCGTGTTTTATCGCTGGATTCAGAACCAGCGACCATTTACAAACATCACAACTTGTCCTTAAGTGTGTGGACTTCCGCAAGACCTGTGACATGGATATACAAAGCTGAACCACAACATTTACAAAAATGATACTATGGTGATAAAATGCCGCAAAAACACTAATTACATTTCAATCGATAGAGATGCAAGGCAACGAGACACGTTGTCTCCTACACTAATGTGCATTCAAAAAGCTTACCTGAAAATGGAAGGACCTAAGATTGTCTTAATTTGAAGTGATTTTGCAGGTTGATTTTAAATGTGAGCTACGTTTTGAAGAAAAAACTATATACGAAAAAATCGTTTTAAGATAACTGAACCGTACACCATACTTAACGACGATTCCTCCCATGTAGAGCACTCCATAAGCCTAGTAATTGTCCGAAATCCCATCGGGAACCGGTGGTAAGGTACTATAGACATTTTATGAACAATGGGAGACTGATCCGCTTTTATTTCATCTTCCAGCAGTAAAATATAAATATTTTCATATTTTAAAAGCGTATTTTGTGATTTAAAATTTACATGAATTCAAAGTAAGATACGAATATCGAAGTACTGTTAATGTCTCTTTACACACTTCCCGGAAAAGTGGTACCCATTGGCTTTAATTGAGTATATTCTAGAATATGTTTCCTTTTCAGAAATGACGCTCTCTATCAAGCTCAATCGACAACTACAACTGCTCCCGTAAACTTGAAGGCAGCCATTTATACGACGGCTCCACCGGATGGGAGCGATCCTATAACACCTAGGAGGCCTGGAGGTATTTCAGCAAAATCATTTTCTTTAAAGTATACAGTGACTTTTTATAATATTGGATATTAATATATTGTGCTACAAATAACAAATTAGAAATGGCAGATAGCTATTCAAGATCTGGTGTGCCTGTGCCTATTGACTATTCTAAATTTTAACTACATTTAAAAAAAATAACATTATTCGTTATTTAAAATGTTGGTAAATTATGCTCATATTTTTTACCTAAAATACTCTAAACAACTCATTTTTCAAAGATGTAGTACAAAACACTTATATCGTACTTAACATATTATCAAATTTTTCAAACGAAGTTTCTAGTTGTGTATGCATGAGCTTAATTTAGTTAAAAAAGTTAATAAGGTTGTATTAATTCCCAATACACTCGAATTTGTTGGAAACAATTTAAATACTATGACGGGCTCGATATAATATATAATATGGTCAGTCGAGGGTAAATGTATGTACGTTTATTTCTGAAACAGTAAAATATGTTTTAAACGAAACTTTACATAAATAAAATTACCAAAATATTGAATAAGACACAAATTGAATAAACAATATTCTCATCATTCAGAATGCCAATAATAAGAAAATGGTGACAAATTACAAATGTGTAACCTGTTTTAATAATATTGTAAAACAAGATACGAATATACGCCGACTTCTTCATACAGCAACTTTTGACAAACGGCGGAGTTACATTAGCTGTTTGTCAAACTTCGGAAATAATGTAATCTTGAGAAATGTAGTAAGTGTAATATAGATAGCCATCTACCACAACAGGTCTTGAGTATTTTTGGTATCATTGTCGGTTTATGATATTTATATTCATAATTAACTGATAAAATCTAATACAATCTTTATTAATATAACAAAACAGTATTAGGTTATTGAAGCAATGCGTAACCTAGAATTTTTAATCATAACCCTTATAAATGTTGTCATTTCTGTTTGTAGATGTTTTATATTCTAGTATAAATTAATGTTATCTCTAACTTCTGAACATTATATTTCAAAAACTTGTTGATTCACAAATCAATATCAATATGAGCAGATGAATGGAATAGTTGTAGATCAGAAAACATAACCCTTATGTAATGTCCACAACTATTTTTGGGGTTATTATGTTCAGTTATGAAATGGACCATAGAGGTCTAGCAAGGGGCTCCATGTTATCTTCACTTGGCCATTATTTTTTTTAAACAATATTCATTTAATTAGTACTACGCAAAATTACTTATTATATATATTTCTCTGTTAGGTTAGGTTAGTGTGTGCTTCTTCCTTATATTGACTTCTAATATGCTGAACATTTAGGTGGTGGTGCACGACGTCCCTATCGCCCCAATCGCAGAAGAAGACCTCAAATTGAGTATTACGATGATGAATACTACGACGATGAGTACTATGATGAGAGACCTCGATCAAACAGAGGTCGCAAGAGGGCTCGGCCACGGCCCAGACCTGCTTATGATGAGGAATATGAAGAATATGAAGACGAAAGGTAACTAAGGGGCGGGAAAATAATTGGGACAAACTTTTCGAGCCCCCCATCAGCCATGGTTAAAGTTTAAGTTAGGAAATTCAATTCATATATGGTAATGTTTTTAAATGTATCAAATGCTAAGTAGCTTTGCCCCCGATGATTTAAAGAAGTGAGCGATAAAAAACAACAAATTGACTATACTTCGATTCCATACCTGCACCATATCTATTAAAAGTCCATGGGTATTATATTAACCAAAATATCGAGACCATCCATCCAGGAAAAAATTATCTCTGTCCTCAAGCCTTGCATGTCAATGTTGCCATTTTGTTACGTGCGGCTGATATGGATGGATTCAACTAATCTAATCGCCTAGTTTTCGTTGTCCAGCGGTGATCCAGATTACACCATCCGGGGTAATGTTGGATCTATTTTTAATATTTTCAATCTTTTAAACATTAAAAGTTGTGTAGGCATACTTCAAATATATGTATATCATTATTTCGAGAATTCATATTTAACTATTTTCAGTATCTAAAAATAATCTTAACTTGAATTATGGTTCTGAATATTTTATTTCGGAATATTACCTTACTATGTACCACAGAATAACTCTCCTTTGGGGGCTCATTAGCCACCATAAAACGATCTCGGTGATACCCATGGCCGGCCAATGCAAAATGTATTTGGTGAATGCAAAAAATCTACTAATTGGCATCATCTTACAGGAGATCCTATAAAGCTTCAACATTGCTGTAATGTAATGTTGCTGGTGACTTACTTATACTCATTCTATCGTGTATACTGACACAACCGCTATAATCATAAATTGGTACCCAAACCTTAGACATGCATTAAGCATGTCATTATACCGTTGTTACAGCATTGTTCCACAATGTACGTGAATTCAAAAAAATCGTTAGCGAGCCAAATATTCCTGACTAGGTGCCCTTCAGTACCTAATGGTATAATTATAAAGACAATTTTTTAAGTCTAGACTCCGTCTGTCCGATTGTTCAGAAGATCCATACCAGGACCCCGTGGGAAGAGAAGGTGTACCTAATAAGGATGTAAACTTATCAATTTGCATTTTATGGAAAAAATCGCGTATTTGAAAAATACAATACATATCTATATATCCTCTCTTCCCACGTGCGAGCTATTCCAATGAGACAAAAACCTACCACATTGGAAGTTGCTCTTCAAAGACGTGTAGATTAACATATTAGAATTTAAATCGGATCGTGTGAAAATTAAAATATTTGGCGACCTTCAACATATTTGATAAGCAAGAAACAAATAGTATACAAATAAAAGCCATAGAGCTTTATCAACATTTTCGTACAAGGTAATCTAGTAAACACATGTAAGTTTAATTCCACAGGTGAATGCCATTTTAAAGCAAAGCATGAATATCATTCTCTAACAAAGTGTTGTATGAATTAACACGTTGAGTGCCATGAGACGAGATTCACATTATGTACCTCACAAATTTGGGCCTTACAATGTTGCCATTTTTAGACTAGTTTTCTAGTAGATGAGGTGCAATGTATGTACCCCGCGGACGGACTGGGCAAAAGTAACATCCAGCGCCGCGTTGCACGGGTACTCTATGTACGTTAAAAAAATTTTCATTTAAATACGGCGAGCTTGATTACCATACTGAAAAAAATTGAGGAAAAAATGGAGAGGGTCCAAATTTAGCCAAGTGAATAACGGCATTTGATTTAAAAAACTGGTAAATCTCTTTTGCTTGGATTTTCATGGTTCTTATTTTTCCTATTTCAATGCACAACACAATGCTTTATATTCAAGGTATTTTTCATTTTTAGTAAAGCCAGATTGTTTGTATGCTTCATACCGATACCCCAGATAACCCAAAACAGATGCGTAAGCGGCTATTTAAATGCGTGCAACAAACTTCGCAGCGAATGACTCATGGTCGTAGATGGCTTGAACAGGTTTTGGCTATCTACAGTTTAGTGAGGGCCCGTATGGAAAAAGCGAAAAAGTCGCAACACAACCACAAGCGGAATAGTACGGAGTCATATTCAATCTTATTTTTTTAAATTAAATTATAAAATTAGTTTAAATGTGTTAGTGACATGCCTGGTTATACGTGCCGGCATTTCCTGTTGTTCAAACAAAAGCACTGGCGATAAATCTTTTTTCAGGTGCCCTAAAGACCAAGAAAGGTATGTCTTGTGATTTATACATGTCAAAGCAAGTTATTTATATTTTCATAATACCTCTCTGAAAACTATAATTTTCGACGTCTCTGTAGAGCAAAGAAAGTAAGCAGTGGCGGCTGGTATATATGTGCTGAGGAGCTGCAGCACACAGCAAAATCACAGGAAAATTAAAATAATATTTTAGTACATAAATATGCCATTTTCTCTTAAAAATTATTATTTATCTGGACGGAAAGTAAAATATTGCCGCGCCGCAAATATCTTCGAGATAAACATACCCACTACACTACACCGTCAA
Source organism: Pissodes strobi (assembly GCA_016904865.1). Taxonomy (NCBI): domain Eukaryota; kingdom Metazoa; phylum Arthropoda; class Insecta; order Coleoptera; family Curculionidae; genus Pissodes; species Pissodes strobi. The sequence continues at coordinate 4,687 of JAEQML010071070.1, read as the reverse complement.
TCCCAAGGATTTAGAAATCCAGACCCAACGCCTGATCTCGTATAATTCGGATCGGTGTGCAATATGAATTTTAGCACAACGAGCCTTTTGGTCGTCGCGTCTCCGCTGATCCCGCTCGCGTGTTTTCAACGGTTATTTCAATCGCCGGTGGTGCTGCCCAATCTCGAGCACACGGTTAGGTTTGTTGCCACGTTTGATTTTAAACGCGATTATTTATGTTGAATTTAGTAGCCAGGCCGTTTGCGCTAGTTTACTTAATTTAAGCATTTGTCGCAAGTAGTTTTCCTGATATTATTTATAAGAATTTTAAGATATATATAATAACATTAGTTTTAATTATAACTATAACAGCCATATCCATTGCAGAAGCAGTACGTTGTTTTCCGACTTTGTGGAGAACTAAAAGTTTTCTGCGAAACACAAGAGAGATTTAACGCTTTGACAATGCTATCGGTTGAAAAAGAGCTGATTCATTCTACTTTTTAACACAAAACTCATAGAAAAAATTATAAATGAAAATCCATACGTCTAGGATTTTGTATATAAATCAAATAATTTAAAATGTATCTAACCACTTCAAAAGACTATGTTCAGTATGTTCTCTTCTTTCATGTGTTCGGTTTAGATTTTTAAGTATTTGCTCTATTAATAAATAACCAAAATTAGAATAAAAAAAGTTCTCAATAGAATCAATGTTAGTGTTTTTATTTATCTTCAGTACATATGTATAAATGTGAAAATTATTCGATAAATTTAAAATTTCACTTTACAATGCAGCACACAGCAATAAATTATCACGAGCCGCCACTGAAAGTAAGCCTTTTCGGTCCGGGCACGGGAAAATTTTTCCCGGTCCCTAATTAGGGAGCGGGAAAAGTTTTCCTGCTCCCTGATTTTAAGTGCTAAATTTGCAGTTATTTAGTCACATAATAAGCATAAAGTATAATAAATTGGGTTAAAATTATACAGCGATGCAGTCTACAAGATTAATCTAGTACATTTTAGCGTAAATAGTCTAATTTTAAGTAAAATTATTTTATTTATTCTGACATTACTTGTCACAAATACTTTAAATGTAGCTGCCTATTCAATTACAACTAGGGTTGCCAATTCGCTTCTAAAGAAAATCGGGACAAACTTGCCTAAACCGCGGGACAAAGAGGCCAAATTCGGGACAAATTATTTTAAATTCAAATTGTAACAAAAACACAAATAGCGTCCCGCGACAGATAGCGGCGGGACGCGGGGCATATGCCCCGAAAATCGGGACATTCCGCGCCCGGCGGGTGAGTTGGCAACCCTAATTACAACAAAGCATACAAACACATTTCCATAGCAACGCTTGATGAATATTAGATAAATACCTGTCTTGCTTGTCTTGCAAGTTTGGCGTTTGCTTTCATTTGAATACAATAGTATATTTCATTACCAGTCCGGAAGCAAGGCTTTTCCGGTGCGCGCACGACAGTGAACGGAAGTCGTGCAAGCACAGGAAAAGCTGTTTCTGGACGTGTAATGAACGATATTTTTCATAATACCTCTCTGAAATCAAGACATAAATATAAAATTATTATAATTTTACGTATCCAAAATCATGTCATAACACATTTTGTATTCAAATGAAAGCAAACGTCAAACTTGCAAGACAAGCAAGATAGGTATTTATCTAATATTCATCAAGCGTTGCTATGGAAATGTGTTTGTATGCTTTGTTGTAGTTGAATATCCAGCTAATTTTGAAGTATTTGTGACAATTAAGGTCAGAATAAATAAAATAATTTTACTTAAAATTAGACTATTGAAGCTAAAATGTACTAGATTAATCTTGTAGACTGCATCGCTGTATAATTTTAACCCAATTTATTATACTTTATGCTTATTCTGTGACTAAATAACTGCAAATTTAGCACTTAAAATCAGGGAGCGGGAAAACTTTTCCCGCTCCCTAATTAGGGACCGGGAAAATTTTTCCCGTGCCCGGACCGAAAAGACTTACTTTCTTTGCTCTACGGAGACGTCGAAAATGATAGTTTTCAGAGAGGTATTATGAAAAATGTATTATGACATGATTTTGGATACCTAAAATTATAATAATTTTATATTTATGTCTTGATTTCAGAGAGTTATTATGAAAAATATCGTTCATTACACGGCCAGAAACAGCTTTTCCTGTGCTTGCACGACTTTCGGTGTTCGGCTACGCCTCATACCAGAAACTGTCGTGCTCGCACCGGAAAAACCTAGTTTCCGGACTGATAATGAAATATACTATTATATATATTTTCTGCCCTGAAAATAGACAAAAACACACTAACAACTGCTCTTGAAAACTGGACATTTCACACGCTTATTCGGGTATTTAGATTAAAGGGCTTCGTCTCCGTTTCAGGGCTTCGCCCTCAGAGGTCCCATTCCCAGATCTCTAAAAAAAGGGGGTCCAATTTTAGGGATTCACCCCCCAGGAGCCCCTTTTTGCATAACTGTAGAAAATGGGACTCTCATACCAGGAGCCCCTTTTTAAGGCTTGGGGCCCAATTTTCGGGCTTCGCCCCCGGAGGTTCCGATCGTAAATTTGTAAAAAATGGTACTCCTGTACTATAGGCCCCATTCTAGGGTTTCGCTCTCCTAGGGCCTCATTTTAGGGCTTCGCCCCAGGGGGGGCCTTTCCAAATGTGTCAAATATGAGGCTTCCACACCGGGGGCCCATTCAAAAGCTTCGTCCCCCGAGGGCCCCATTTTAAAATCTGTGAAAAACAGGTCCCGTACCATGGGCACCATTTCAGGGCTACGGGCCTCAAGGAGCCCCAATTTAGGGCTTCACCCCCAGATGCTCCCTTTTCCAAATATGTAAAAAATAATTCCCCCGAGGGAAGGCAAAGCCATGAGGAGAGATCGCCGGTGAATGGCGCCTTTTTCCAAAGATATGAAAAGAATAACTCCAAAAATTAAGGGCGAAACCCTAGAATCAGGGACGAAACCCTAAAAGGGCGCCCCGGGTAGGGCGTTGTCCCAGCCCTGGCATCTCAATACCTACTCATCAACTAGTTACTCAAATTGCTGTAGAAGTGTTTGTATGGTCTTTGTAAACTATAAATTTTAATTTAAAGACAAGATGCTTGATATATTATAATAAATATTATATAATATCAATATTATTTGCAGTCATAGGAAATAGGATATTGTGCAACAAGTGTTGAAAATAACACTTTCGAAAAGTGATTTTCACACGCGTTGCAAACTATATTTCTTCTACGACTGCAAATACCTAATATTGATATTATATAATATTTATTATAATATATCAAGCATCTTGTCTTTAAATTAAAATGTATAGATTACAAAGACCATACAAACACTTCTACAGCAATGTACAGATTTAGAAAGGGGGCTAGGGGCACAGTCCTAAAATAGTGCCATCGGTGTGGGGTCCCTTTTTTACCAAATATTTTGAAAAAGTGACTCCGGGGGCCTAAAATGAGGCCCCAGGGAGCAAAACCCTAGAATGAGGCCTATGGTACGGGAGTCTCATTTTTTACAAATTTAGGAATAGAGCCCCGGGGGCGAAGCCCTAAAACTGGGCCCGAGCCTTAAAAGGGGGCCCCTGGTATGAGAGTCCCATTTTCTACAGTTTTGTAAAAATGGGTTTCTGGGGGGTGAAGCCCTAAAATTGGGCCCCATTTTTTTGAGATCTGGGAATGGGACCTCTGAGGGCGAAGCTATAAAACGGAGATGAAGCCCTTTAATGTAAATATCCGAATAAGCGTGTGAAAAGTATACTTTTCACACGATGTTTGAAATGTCCAGATTCAAGAGCAGTTGTTACTGCGTTTTTATCTATTTTCAGGGCAGTCGTAGAAAAAGTATAGTATGCAACGCGTGTGAATAACACTTTTCACACGAATGTGAAGTTTGATGGCACGAGCCGTAGGCACTATTGCACAATATACTATTCTACCACACTCCCAGCGGGGCACCCTGTATGTGCCGGTCGTAGAAAAAGTATAGCGTGCTACACCTGCTGAAAAGACTTTTCACACGAATGAGACAGTTTGGTGACACGAGCCGTAGGTCGTAGTCTTATTTTCATCACAATGTACCATAATGATACTCACATATACATAAATAAAATTGGTTATTGGTGCGGCCAGTTTTTTACTAATTGCCAGCCGCAGGTTTAAAACTACTTTGTGCGGGCAATTCAATTCCGCGGATAGACGCGTCATAAAACGAGATTCGATATTTCATGCGCTTTCGGATCTGTAGTTGGGTTATTTGGGCCGATACTATAACGTTATGACAAGCTCTCTACACTTTTATTCGAATAAAATTAAATGGACACTCTTTCTAAAAAATATAATACTTTCGATAGTATATTTTTAGTTGGATATATACGGTTTTGCAGTTATAGAGGATTTTCAAACTATAAATTACAGAATTTATATTATCAAACTAAGTGGGTTATATAAGTGTTATATGAAAGCTCTATGCTCTATCTTGTTCATTTGCCTTCTTAGCCGACAGTGGCCAGTGTACAAGCTAACTACAGCCTGTACCTGCTGTCGGCCAAGTTGAAGTATCTGTCTAGTTCTCACTCCTGATGGCAGATTCACTGTCATCTTTGAATGAGTTAGGCCCGGTAGCATATTTACACATCCTCACATACGACGGCACCAGGGTGCTGAAATCG
>JAEQML010071069.1:0-16378 GCA_016904865.1 Pissodes strobi | reverse complement strand
ATTGACGTGAGTATCCAAATCTTCAAGACACTCATGATTCGTCTGTCTCACTTTATTCACAATGTCATCTATACTTTTCACATAAAAACGATTAAGTTTATCAGGTAAAACATTTGTGTCGCTAACTATTTCATTATCAAACTCTATCTCTTTTATTAAAAATTTAGCGTTATTTTTTGGAAACACAGTTTTTAAAGCATTCCACATTTCTGACGGATTGTTCCTACAACTATCTATTTTTGACTCAAAAACTCAATTTTTTCTTCCCGTATTACTCTTACAGCATTGTTTCTGTTCCTATTATATTCATTATGATTATGATTGTTCTTGTTGGACTCCCTATAACTAATATCTCGCATTTTTACCGCCTCCATGGTTCTTTCATACCACCAGGGTTTAAAGCTAGAACAAATTTTAATTTTTTTTTCGGCGCTATTGCATTTAAAATATTCATTATCGTTTTATAAAGAGTTCTGTATTTCAAATTGACGTCCCTAACAGAGAAATCCCACCTTACTTCCAATAATTTTTCATTAATTAAATTATAATCAATTTCCCGTCCGCGAGACATCAATATTAATGGAACGCTCCGAGGGCTTCGTGAATTCGTTACTTCTAAAGATATAATATAATGGTCACTTATTCTAGGGGTTTGCATTATGTCCACTGTCATTTCGTCAAAATTAGTGAAACCAAATCAATTATGCTACTAGTCTGCAAAGATTCCCTGGTAAAGTCGCATACTGCGTATATTGTTTAAGCCTGTTGGAATAATAATCATTTAAATTCCAATTAATATTCAAATCACCCATAATTATAAGAGGGATACTAACGTCACAAGCAAACTCATTACACCATTCCTCAAACAAATTCAAAAACACAGAATCACTACTACTTGGCAAGTGATAAACACAAACTATCCTAAGATGTTTTTCAACAATCCTTATTTCAACATTCAACAACCAGCAGTTTTTTTCAATTATAATTTCTTTCACATCCATCATTCTAACATCATCTTTGATATACATCTGAACCCCTCCTGTACGTCTGCTGTGACTATCCACTCTTACACACTGATAACCAGCCACGTGTACTTCAGAACTCTGTATTTCACCTGTCAAATGAGTTTCTGATATGCAAACAATTAACGGTAAACTTTCTAAAATTAACGCATGAATCTGGTCAAAATGGGCCAAAGTGCTGCCTGAATTTAAGTATAGTATATTATTTTTCTTAAATACCCTCTCTCTCTTACTGCCCGCTATATATTTTCGCTTGTTATTTGTACATTTTGGAAATTTTCCTGACGCGTCATTTCAACAGAAGTATTACTGGTTAAAAAAGTTAAATTCTTCCTTGCACGGACACCGTCAAGCAAGATCACCTCAGAGATAAGTCTACACACACCTTTCTTATAACTTACTGAATTATTTATATTAAGATAGGAAATGTTTCCCTCTGAGTATCTATTTAGTTTATTTGCATATGCCTCGAGCCTAAAATTAAATTTTTCGATACAGCTATTATTTTGATTATTTGCTATACTAAATATGGGCACAGAAGTGAATATAATATTAGTATGAGTAGAAAATTTTACCTTCTGATTAATATCTCTAAATGATGGGTATTGATTGCTTTTACAAAAGTTGTTTGAACCTGCAAGTATTATAATAAAATAATTCCTAGTATATCTATTAGCCAACTGGATAACATCACCAATACAGCTATTAAAACACGCCCCTGGTTTAATAATTGTTTCGATTTGAAAATTCTTTATATATGCTTTCAATTTATTTCCAATATTGTATCCGTACTGATCACACAGAATCAGAACCTTATTATTTTTTATTTTATCATTAGTATTTCCGATGTATTGTTCCTTGACACTTCCATGATCTTCAGTTATTTGGGTTCCCTGGTTCCTTCCTTCAGCTTCCTGATATACAGCATCCCTCCTATTTTCCTCGAAGTCAAAGATTGTAAGCTTCAGGTTTTTAATTTCAGTGGCATAAAATTCATTTTCCATTGATAAAGTTTCTATAGAGGTCTTCATACTATTGATTGTATTCATTAATTCTGCCTTCATTTCCCGATAGTAGTTGAGGTCCTTGGTATTCTCCTCAATTATCATTTCTAATTCATTTATTTTGCTTTTATATGCTGTCAATTCTTGCATCAGATGATCCATCCTGGTCACACTTCCGTCATTATCTTCACCCTCCACCGTCTGTACTTCAACATCAACTGCTCCAAATTGAGCCTGTATTGCGACATGCTTCTGAACAGCCTGTCCTGTCTGGGTCAATGCGTCAGCAAAATGTCTGTGAGGTTCTTTATTCAAACTTGATTCAATTTTGTTTTGAAGTTCTTTGTTGATGTTATTCAGCCTTTCAATTTCTTTAGTATTTTCCTCTTCAGCAACTGCCGCCTCTTTGGCGAACGTGACTGAACTTCTTCTTAATCTTTTAATATAATTATTTTTTTCATCAAGTTCTGCTTTTAAGTCTTTAATTATATTTCTTAATTCTTCAGCGACACTAAACTCTCCATCTGTTACACACTCTGCACACTCCCTAGAACACCATATTAGGTTGTCTCGAATCTCTACATGTCCCTTATTCCTTCTTAACCAACAACTTTTGTGGAATACATTTTTCCATATTAGACAATACCAGTTTGGTTGTTCCTTAGACTTACAACATTTGAAAGAGGTTGCCATTATTATATTTACCCTAGTACTATTTACCCACTATCACCTGTATACATGAAAAATGTATAATGTATTTTAGTTCAAACTTCTCATGTTTTTAATTTAAGTCCGGTCCTCTGACTCTTTCATTTATGCACAACTGCCTTCAGTGTGCACTGTTTATACCAATAGAATTGCCTATTTACGTTTCTTCGACGTACAGCCCGAAACAATTTGAGCAAAACATATTGCAGACATCATCAAACACTGATAATTGAATATTGTGATATTAAACTGTGTTCGTAAAAAAAAAACATGATCGTAAAATCGTTAATCCAACAATAACTCACTAACCACTACTGAAATACTTTCAGGTGTGTATAGCTCCTCTCACCACAGGCACCCGTTCGGGATCTAACAGGTCGTCGTCGGCCAAAACAACCACGATGAAACAAATAAATGGTTCAACTATCTTCAATATCCTATTGGACGTGACAAAAACGTGCACACGAACGGTGTGATTCCTGCTAGGAGCAAGCAAAATCCGCAACTTAGGATGTTTTAACTTGGCGTTGGATAACAAGTTTTATATGCAACCATTTACAATGTCTAGCGTTATTGACCTTCAGTGGTTGAGCCCGTGAATAGCTTGGTTTTCTGAGATATTTGGAGAAAAACCACACTTCGTACCGGTAATTTAAGTATTCTAACAAAATACCAAATACCTAAGTAACTATCCAGGTGTCACAAGAAAGTAATTGTGTTTTCTAAAGTTTATAACCTTATGCACTAATGAACTCATTACCGTACTAGAAGGACCTAGGTAATATTCCTCCTAAAATTAACGTACATGAAAGTAGTAAATAAGGTCCATTTTATATTGCATTACTATTTATTTGCCTTTGATTCTGATTAATTAGTTAATTTTTATATTAATTATATTATTATATTATATATAAATTGACATTATAAAATTCTAGTGTTTGACTATTGTAAATATGTCTGCCATAAAAGTACTCAACTCAATTTTATAATAAATAACTTCAAGAGATAAATAAGTTAAATAACACGCCAATCGAAAAAGGGATTCAAAGCTGACAAGCCAGAAGATACCTATCTAAAAACTAATAAATGCAAAGTTAACTCGGGTAAGTAACTAATTAAAACATGAAAAACAAAAAGTAAGGGACCCGAAATGTTTGTGTAATTAAATTTTGTTAAGTATAACTTCCAAAACGTCGTTATATTTGACTTCACTAATGGGGATGTTCTGTCAATAAGATGAAAATATACCACCGACAACCACTTTTTTTTGCTAATTTTGTTTAAATTTCATTAAAAGTTATCCGAGAGACATTCGGGTTGACAGAGCAAATTGGGACGCTTTTTATTAAGAAGAGAAAGGTCTTTACTTTATCAATCTACGGTTAATTCAGCGCTGACGCATGGTTCATAAGTGAAAAAATATTAAAAATAAAAAGACAAACTGACTGATCGATGTGAATTTCGCGAAAGCGGTTAACTTAAAAATTGGTATAAATTTCTAGTGATATAGAAACACTATATTGTAACTTTCCATATGGAATATATTTCTATTATTTCTACTTTATGGTTCAGTTTAGGTTAGCTTGAGTTACTTTTGTTTATTGGAGTTTTGGGTGAGGAAATTAGTTTGGATTGTTAATTTAAGTTATTTTGGAGTAATTTGGCTTTGTTAAGCTTAGTTTGGATTGGTTTTGGTTAGATGTAACGCTAGTAGGTTCACTGAGCGACGATAATATTTATAGGTGTGAGTCGTAGAGTAGACAGTTGAGCGAAGACGGCATTAAATTTTTCAATAAAAATACTCGTATATCGATGATTTTTAAGCGGTGAAATTAGGGAAATAAAATTTGGAAAAATATCCTATCTAAGTATATTGAGAAACCGGAAAAGAAATTTCATAAGCTTAACTCTACCCTTGCTCCAGCATACCACAAATGCATCAAATACCCTAATTAAACTATTTATTTAAATATTGAGTTTATTTTCAGAAAAACGAGTACAATAGAAAATTAATTAGATCCCAAACCTAATTCAGATTATGGTATCGTACTTAAAATAATAATACATTTTTAAAAAATAAGCGTCATCAAAGTTATAAGATCACCAACTCCTACTTTTAAATCATTAATACCGCCTAGTTTTTTAAACCAAACTAAAGCCCGATTTTTAGAGTTCTGACCATGTAATAAATGGTTACAGAACGCATTAAGTAAAGATGAATCCCATAATTAAAAAATCAGTCATAAGGTTATTCCATGGTAGCAATAATACCAGTAGACAAACAGGCTAAAAAATTAAATGAAATTAAATTGACCTGCGAAGAATATATACATATATTTAACGAAGATATACAGGGGAAATCGAAGTGAGCTCAATTCGGTAACCTGTTTATGGACAAAAACCTAAAGTTATAGTTCAAGGCTGTCTACTGCCATAAGGCTTACAGTAAATTACTATAGGTGCGTAGCATTTGGGTAAATATACTCAATGCAAAAAAAGTTAATCAGATAATTACTTGCAAGATATTTGTTTGCCAAGATAATATCGTGTACGATAAAGAAGAAATTCACTCCGTAAAAAACGGTAATTGATACGATAAAAGATAATAAACAATAAACATGCATTTAACGGCAGCTTCGATAAAGATAAAAAAAAAATTTTTTGACTTTAGTTTTCCTTCCAAATATTCTTCTACTCAGTCAAGTAAGCACCATCTTTATTTAATACAATGACTTTCTTGGGTCATCATTTATGCTCTAGAAATTATTTATATAACAGTTTTTTATATAACATTTTTATTTAACATTGATCATATCTTTTGGCCTCAACTAGCTTAGTGTCAGCCAGTCTGTTCTCCAGACTTCCTTTCTAATGTTAGTTGCTTCATTTGTATTCTGAATAACTGTCTGTACTAATTTAACATTTATTTTTAAGATTTAAATTTACCGCTAAAAATTGCTTTGCGGTCCACTTCCTGTGGCTTCAGAGTTTGCTTGGCATGACTGTCAACTTCAACGACACATTTTGTCGTTCCACGAAAAGCGTGGTTGTGCATTGTCCTTTTAAAATTATGTTACCTTTTAAAATGTGACTTTTGACTTTTTAATTGTGATTTGACCATTGTTTGTTGGTGTTGTTTGTTTACTCTTCGTCGATATGTTCTTCAGGTCCAATGATAAGTAAGTGTAAGAACCTCCATTTTCCTTTGTCTCTACAAAATCACCCAAAAAATTACAAAAAAACACCATTTTTAAATCACACACCTATTTTATGCCTTTTAAGCTTTAAACACTCTCTGAATCTTGATATAACATTGTCATTTTTTCATTTCATTCTGAAAGTTCTCACAGCAGCCATTTTCTGCTGCTAATGGGTGGTTCTTCTACTTACTTTTCAGGTAACACTGATGATGGCTTAGGCCAAAAGCGCTCTGTTATACTTTTATAAGAAGTCCTTTTGGATTAAATTTTGCATGGAATACAAAGTGTTTCATTTGGTATGATTCATACATGCACACAGCCACCACTCTTCACTTACTCTTCACTTATCGATAAAGATAAGGCATCTAATTATATGGCCTACTTGTATGTCATTTTCATATGAAGGTCATACGGAGGTGGACTTCACTTACATTGGTTGATGGATATTCCCTCAGTCACATGGCTACTTAGCTAGCCGCTGGCCCCAACTAATGCTTTACGGTGCATTGTGTAGCTGCACGTCACACCATGTGAGTTAACATCAGTGCGACAAAAGGAGTCTCAAACTGGCAACCTAGAGAAACTCTCTAGACTAGCGCAAGACCGGGCGAACGAAGGACCCGAGTTTATTTTTAAATAATTTTTACTATCTGATATAGAAATACAAAGATATAACATATCTTTTCAAAAGGATAACCCCACTTTACATAAAATACTTTTATGAAACGATATTGTCTACAATACGTGAAAATATTAATGGCAAGGTGCTTGCCAATTTATCTCATGACAAATTATTAAGAATACTGGACTCAAAGATAATATCTGGATAAAAAATTGTATTTTCTTTTCATACACGTTCATCGGTCGAAAGGGAAGAACACTCGTCATCAACAACCACATTGACCACCCCACGTCAATTGCCAAAGGATATCCTTGACACCCGTCAAGAGGACGTTCGAAAATGAGAGATGACTACAGAACACTTTGGAGCTGTGCCGGCAATACTGGTTGGGATATTTCAAAATATGAAATGTTTTAGATTTGAACATATAGATTCTAAGTTCAAAATAGGAATGTTAAGTTCTAATGTAGCTAAAGAGAATATAAACCACATAAATCTACAAGCGAAATAGAGAATAAGAGTTTTTGCACTCGACACGCGTTTTGCTAACCATGTCAGCATCATCAGGAGATAATTATAAAGCTTTAATAATTTCCTGATGATGCTAATATGGTTAGCGAAATGCGCGTCGAGTGCAAAACTTCTGTTTCGGTATTGTGGATAAAACTTTGTTTTAGTGCATTTTTCCGAAGGTTCCAAATTCCAACATACAACTCTACATAAAAACCACTAGTATATTTTAGCCTTTTTCTGATAGTAACTTATTTTAAAGTCAGATAGAGGAATATCGAATGATTTTAATTTTATAATAAATTTAAAATAATAATACTAAACTAAGTTAATCCGAGCGAATCCGAACTAACCGAGAGTTAACAAAACGGACTCAGACTGTCCAATATCAAAATTTTATTAAGCTCCTCTAAACTAAGCAAAACTGTCCAAAACTAACCAATATTTTGCTCATTCTCAAACAGTTTTCTCCTCCTAACTTACTCAAGCTAATTAAAAGTAATCGAAACTAATCATAAACCTAAACTTTTTTTAAATAAGTTGAGAAAAAATCTGCAAGCAGACTATACCACCTGCATAATTTGGCGGCGGGGGTGTGTCGGATTGGTGCCCAGAAGAAATGATGGAAGAAGGCATAATGGCAAAACATACAGATTTTTATGGAAAAAAAGCAAAAGGAGAAGAGGAACACGCGAATCAGCCTAATGATTAATGACAGCCATTTGGCAGTGAAGCATGTTTCGATTAATGAATACCTCTGTTCCGCTTTTCGCTCTAACAACGTGTTTATTCTGCTGAATATGCTTCGCTACCTTCTGTAAGGATAGGTTGATTCGCGTGTTCTTCGTCTTCTTTCGCTTTCATTGCCTTTTTTATATAAATCTGTATGTTTTGCCATTTTCCCTTTCTCCATCATTACTTCTGAGATCAGCATTTATGTTTTCATCTTGCTACCCAGATCTAGTCTCCTCTGGTTCTGTTTTAGACATTTTACTAATGTATGTTTCACATCGTCCTTCTCCATACAAAATAGACATATATTGTATATTTTCCCGATTTTAGACGTATACTTTTAGAAGCATCCGTTCCCAGTCAACAATGGTATTAGAAAATAATCCTCTTCACCATGTTTACAGTCAAGCCATCTTTTAATAATATGAATCAATGTTCTAATCCATAAATAATGGGCTGTATTTTCCCACTCTTCCTGCCATTTTCTAACTGATCTTTTTCTTGCTCTTTTCTTTGAGTTTTTCTCATTATTCTCCACCACTAGGTAGCGTATTTCCTCTACGAGAAAGTCGATTGGGGGGATCGCAGTGACCGCTGTGGAAATTATTGGTAATCCGCATGCTACACTCAATAGTGCTTCCATTGGATTCCTTCAAGAAAATCCTTGTATTTTGCGCCCTCAAAACTGGTTGCTATATCTGAGACCCTTACATAACTCTAGACTATAAGACCTCATATATCATTATATGCCTTTTAATATTTTTTTACTGATAGTAACGTTTTTATGTCAGCCTCTTTGCTGACGACATGCTGCACATGTTCGCCGAATGCAATGTTCTTTTGTAACCTGGTTTCTAGGTAAGGCATTGATAACTAACCTAAACTAATCCAAATTAACCCAAACTAACTCAAACTGACCATTTTCGAGACCACCATGGTTTCTCCTCTAAACTAAACATAACTAACCGAATCTAACCCAAACTAACCAATCTTGCAATCATTTTCGTATATAGAGCAAACAATAGAAGTAAACTTTACGGTACTTATTAACTAATGGCTCTGTTGTTCAGTACTGCAATTTTTCAGATTGGAATTAGTATATTATTTAACGAGCCTATAATATTAAAAGAGAATGATTATTACACGAAACACGAAACGTTTGCGGCGAGTGTTATAATGATCAGAGTGTATTGCGATTCATTACATGTGACTCAAATACTATACTTTACATACAACCACTCTTAATCACACTAAATACTTAACTAGAAAGAGAAATTTAAAATCTTCGTAAACCGTGGTGCCAACACATACTTAAGTTGGCAGTTTCGTTTCCATAGTAGTTGCTCTCGGACTGACTATTACGAATTCATAACAACTACGTTTGTTGTATTATGTGTAGCATAATGCTCTTACTATTATAAGTATTATGCGTCTAATTAGGCAGGCCATGATCATCAGAATGTATTGTGATTACGTGAGTCAAATACTATTATACTTTACCTACTATGACCTTAAAACGCACAAAATACTTAACTAAAATCCGAAATTTTATGAGTTTCCGTATACGAAGTTGTCAGCACATACTTTAGTTGACATTTCTTATTTCCATAGTATAGTCACGGTATAAATAAGTATATACGGTAGGTTCACTCGAGACAAATTTCCAATTTCGCCGACAGTTTTTAGCTTCGAAACGAATCCGGATCAATCTCGTTCGCGGCCAGCGGTGGCTACACTACGAGGGAGAATTAACGGTCAGTGTGCAAACGCCTTGATATTCTGTACTGTTGGGTTGCGTTGAATTAAATAATTATTAAGATCGCTACAATGGCGAGATAATTTTGTGCATTATAAAAGTGGGTGATGGATTATCATTTTTTAGATGCCCCAAAGACCCTATCAGGTAAGATTTATAATAATTTTCAAATAATATGCAGTTTTTCAAGTACACGTATAATCGGCTTAACATTATGTCTTTATTAAAATTCTGTTATTTACCTAAATTTGGATAAAGACAATAGTGAGAAAAGAAAACAACTACGGCTAAATAAAATGCCCGTCACCACTAGCGTGAGCAAACATCCGTTTACGTTTTAATAATTGCGAATTTTCCACATTTTATTTATTTTACAATACTAGCCTTACAGGTAAATAAAAACCCATCTTCAAGGCAGAAAAGAGGTTGAAATACATAACTACTACTAATTTTACAAGCAAAAAAATTTACGTATATGACTTAAATAAAAAATAATTCCTAACTATCTTAAAACTATAGAAAAAAAACCAACTCTGAAACCAATAAATAATTACATAAAAACTAATATAAGTAGGTACATATGTATATAACAAAAAGTTCACCCAACTTATCCTAATCTAATTATATACCTGATACAAAAATTAAGATGAGCTAAATCAAACGCACAAAAAAAAAGAAAGTCATAAAAACATAAGGTCACACATGACTCAATGTTCCAGTGAACGACATATGGCATTCTTTGTCGTATTAAAAATGTCAAAGTGTGCATCATGATTATAAAGACTACACATATTATAAATTGGAGAAAAATTAAGAAGATTTGTTCTTGGATTAGCAAGACGAATGTGAGCATAATATTTTCGGCGAGTTTGTAGGGAACAAATATTAAAACGTTGAAGCAGAACATCATGTGGGAAACCTTGAGGTGGGTATACATGATCACATTTGAAACATAAGTATTTTAAAAAACGCCTTTGTACTTGCTCTAAGTTACTAATATGTACATTATAACCTGGCGACCATACCACAGAAGCATATTCTAATCGTGATCGTGCATATGCAAAATATAATATTTTTATAGCATCTGCATTCCTGAAGTCTCTAGTGCTTCTACAAATAAATCCATATGATTTTGATGCTTCGGAGACTACTGTGTCAATATGATATGCAAAAGACAGTTTGGTATCAAATTGCACTCCCAAATCTTTAAAAGAATTTGTTCGAATTAATGTAGTCGTATTTGAAGCATAATTAAAAAGCACTGGCTTCAATTTATTGGTAAATGTCATAACATTACATTTAGCAACATTTAGTTTTAGACCATTATCTACACACCAATCATTTATCATATCAAGATTATACTGCAGCTTATGGCAATCTTCATGATTTTTTATTTTGGTATATAATTTAATATCATCTGCATATAGCAAATAATCACAATCTAAATTATAATCAATATCATTAATAAAAAAGTTAAACAATAGGGGTCCAAGCACTGATCCTTGGGGAACGCCAGATATCACATCATAAGGGCTAGACCTTTCGCCATATAACTCAACATACTGCCTTCGACCACATAGATATGAGCGAAACAACTGAATAAAGGCCTCAGAAAAACCAAATCTATCCAGTTTATCAAGAATTAAATTATGATCTAATTGATCAAAAGCTTTAGTGAAATCTAGATATATGACATCCATCTGGTCTCCATTGTCCATCGTTTCAGCAATACTCTGAGCTATAGTTATAAGGTTTGAGCTCGTAGACCTTCCTCTGAAAAATCCATGCTGTTGGGGAATAATATTATTTTTAGTCAACGGAAAAACTCTGTCGTGAATTAAAAATTCAAAAACCTTGCAAAAATTGCAGATAATAGATATTGGTCTATAATTACTTATATCGGATTTATTACCCTTTTTAAACACAGGACAAACCTTGGAGACTTTCCATAATGCAGGAATCGACGCCGAAAGAAGACAGTTGTTGAAGAATATACGCATGACCTTTTCTGTTTTTAAAGCAACTCTATTGTAACATTGAAAATGTTTCTATTATCCTAGTAGGTATAGGGCCTCAAATCGTGAAAAAGTGCAAGCTACATTTAACACATGACGTCATACGCGTGACAGATCACGTTAGTTTATTTACTTAAACTTAAATTTGATTTATAAGGTATCGTAATCGATTAAAATGATTAAAATAAATTGGAACTAACTGAAACTTACCGAAAGTTGATTGAATGACTAACCAAAACTCGCCAAAAGTAACCAATACGGGCTTAAACGTACCGGTACAGATTACAAATATTAAATTATATTAAATCTAACCAAAACGTATCGGAGTCGGTCTAAATGACTATAATAAATTGGATCTAACTGAGACTAACCGAAACTAAAAGTAACCAAAAGCGCAAAAACGGGCTAAAACAATTCGGAACAGGTTAGAAATATTATCTACAGCAACGTCATGGCTAGTTATATATTAATAGATTTTCCTATCTACAAGTGGAGGGTAACTTTTAAGTCTTCATATCCGCACCTTTTTTTATTTTTTCATAATTATGTTAAAAAAAATATGTTAAAAAGGCATTTCTTTAATTTCAGTTAGTTTTAATTTATTTTAGTCACTTGAACCGGCTCCGATACGTTACAATCAAATTTCATGTTTTCGGTTAGTTTTGGTTAGTCGCCAAAATTCGGTTCATTTAAGTTAATTTTAACTTACTTTAATATTTTTAATTTGCCCGATCCGGTTTAACCCTTTTTTGTGCTTTTGGTTAGTTGTTCAAATCAACTTTCGGTTAGTTTGAGTTTTGTTTATTTTAGTAATTCGAACCGGATCCGATACGTTATAACCAATTTTAATGTATTTGGTTAGTTTTGGTTAGCTGCAAAAGTTCGGTTAATTTGAGTTAGTTTAAATTACTTTAACTTTTTTAATCTGTTCCGATCCATTTTAGTTCTTTTTGGTGCTTTTGATTACTTTTGGTTAGTTTGGGTTAGTAGTTCATCACGCATATGACATCATGTGTGGCAAATGTAGCATGCACTTTTTCGCAATTTGATGCCCCATAACAGGAAAACAGAAACTTTTTCGCGCGCAATGAGAGAAATGCTCACAAATGCAACCAATCACTTGAGAAATGCACCCGGTTAATTGGTCATGTTAAAGAGGACGCCAAATAAGTCAGCTAGAGTGGAGGACAGCTCCGCTCGCAAAGCTGACGATTTCGCAGAAAATTTAAGAGAAATACTCGTAGCGGGAGTAATGAAGTGTGATTTTTAAGAAGCTATAAATTTATTTAACTAGCTTAATATGTCCTTTTTTATATTTAAATTCCCAAAATATTTGTTAGGTACTTTGAACCTTCTGCTTTATACATGTTTTAATAGATAAATCAAGTTACAAACAGTCAAATAAATTATTTTAATTGGTATTAGGTACCTTTATTTATAATGTTTTTGAATTTAGGATACGTTACTATTTTGTATAACTTTATCACATAGTTTTATTTGAATCACGTATTAAAAATTACCTTAATCGCTCTTTGAAATATCGTGTATCAAATAATAACCGAGGAAATAATTTTGCATAAGCTAATACTTTTTGAATCTCCCCTCACCGACTGCTCGCTGCTGCATGTAGAGAAAAAACTAATTTTTTACCGTGCTGCGGCTTTTGCGTTTGATCCAAAAACATGAAACGATTTTTGCTGAGTGAATCTACTCGATATTATTTGTACTCTGGTATAGTCGCTCTCGGACTGACTATTACGATTTCATAATAATTACAATTGTTCTATTTTGTCCGGCAACATCTTCTTACTATTATAAGTATTATGAGTCTATTATTAAATAGGTGACGATAAGAGTATATTATTTAACGAGGGAATAATGTAGGCCATAATCATCAGAGCAGATTGTGCTTCATTGTACGTGAATCAGATACTATACCTACTATCATCTTAAAACCCCCAAAATACTTTAGTAGAAAGCTAAACTTTAAAGAAGTTTACGTAAACCGATATGTCAACTCATACCTACGTTGACAGTTCTTGTTTTCATAGTTGTGGCTTTCGGAATGACTATTGCAAATCCATAATAATTACACCTGTTGCTGTTGTATTATCTATACAATGCTTTTACTGTTTGACGTATTATATAAAAGACCGGCTGACCTGACAGACGTCGTCCTGTCTTAGCTATGAATATTCAATTCGAACTGAAATAATTTTAAAAAATATTTCACACAACATTTTTCTGGTGCGTAAATAAATAATGTTGATGGTTTTCCGACATGGGAACATGCGGCATAAAATTGGCCATGTGAAAAACATGGATTTTCAAGATTGATGCCACAACCACTTAACCACTGCCCTTGAGATTTATTTATCGACATTGCAAATGCAAGCCGCACTGGAAATTGTAACCGTTTAAAGTCGGATGGTATGTCGTTCGGCATCATAGGAATGCATCGACTCAAAACGTCTTCGACTTTGTAATTCACTTTCAAAATTATGGCTTCGATGACGTTTTTCATTAATTTCTTCACCGCAAGCCGGGTGCCATTACAAAACGTGGCTGGTTATGTTCCGGAACACAATTATTGCCGATCCCTAATTGCAGATTATGAGGTGGTAATCCGGGCAATTCCAGCGAATTTAAAAATTCTGTCTGATAGTTGACATCATCTTGGTTAATAACGGAAGCAACCGATTTGTATGTCATCAATTCGCCAGCTACCTTATTTTGAATCTGAAAATTTCTTTTGTTGACATCAACGTTTTTTGCAGCCAATATAACACGTTCGCTCAACCAAACATGATTTTTGTAATTTTGAGCAATGTTTGGGAACCCCATCTCGAAGAGTTCGGTCTTTGATTCAATAGAGTGACAAACATGTGCAGGGAATGTAATGCATCCAGACGTTGTGTCAACTGGAATTTTGCCATTACCAATTTCGCGCAATTGTTTGGAAAAAACTTCTCCAGATCGATCATTCTGCAATTCGACTCGCATGTTCACATTTAATTTAAGTGTTTTGATGTATTTCGATAAAATTGACGACTTCAAGCATCCATTAAGTTTGTCTGCTGCCAATAGAATCATCGCACCACCAATTTTTAAATCTTGCATGCCTCTAAATATTTTCTGTGTGTCATCGTGCATTCATCCCAAACGATCAATTTACTTTGCTGCAACACTTTGGCCATCGCAGAATTCCTCAAGTTGGAGTTTCATTAGTTTGCATGTTCAACGGCAACTTGAGTGCTGAATGAGCTGTTCGACCGCCTTCCAACAACGTAGCTGTAATACCCGATGAAGCAAGTGCAAGTTTAGTTCAATTCTATTTTGCGATCGAATCGTTGCCAATATCAATTATATTAAAAACGTTTTTCCAGAATTGACGCCCCTAATTGCAAAATTATAACGCCATAACGTTAACTTAAAATTACAACTTTACCTATACAACATAAATTTGCATCTTCATGATACTTTATAGGTAGCAGAACCGATATCTCTTAGTAAGCCATGTATATTAAGGTGCGTATACAAATAGCGAGACGCGCACGAGACGCGTACGAACCAAGCCTATTCCTGCAAATTAGTGACTCGCCGCAACTTTTTGGAGCAGCGAGCTCGACGCGAGCCTGTCGCTAGTATACTGGATCCATCAGGAGATACGCGCATGCCACGAGCCTTTGACGAATAATTTTAATTTAAGTGGGATCACTTTTGGATTTGTTTTTGTCTCAGTTCAGCATTATCGTGGTTGCGTGAAGAAGTGCAACAGAATAATTAAGAGATGAAAAGAGTATAAAAAGAGTAAACCTGCCATCTCTGACGATGAGGAACAAACGGCAGCTTTATTAGTTATGTACAGTGGTGCTTTATTAATTTCATCAAGTTTATTAAATAAAAAGCGAAAGGTGGTGCAATGCGTTATATAAAAAACGCTCAGAATCGGAACATCAAGCAGATTTAAAGTATCGGTCTCTCAGCGGACAATACAAAAATTTCACCGGAATGTCCTTTACAGATTTTTAGTATTTGTTAAACTAAACTGAACTAGCTATTTCCAACAGAGAAGGATATTATATATAAATGTAATATGGTTTCTTGGGACCACTTCATTAATTAGCATTACCACCAGTTCTGTTGCTTCGGTCGCGCAAGCAACACGTATACCAATCCGCTCTGCGAACGAAGTCAAAAAGTGAAGTGAGGTAAAACGCTAACGACACCCAAAGCAGCACTATTCTTTTTAGTGTAGTGTATGCGCCAATAATTCGTTTAACGTTGGTTTATGCTAGCGTAAATAATTCGTTTGACGTTAGCGTAACAAGCGCAACAAACACAGAGTGACGGCACGATCGTACTTCGACTGCATGTATCTCGTCACTTTGTGAATAAACAACAACAGCAAACCCACTACAGTAAAGACGAAGGTCACAGAGGATCCAGGCGGTAGGGAAGCCTGCACAGCGATACCGCCGGAAGAGGCGATGACAGAAGTCGTCAAGGAAGAGCGTGACAAATCTCCAGTGACAAAAGTGCTTAATAGTAAGTTAAAACATACATCACACACATCCAACACAATAGCATTACACAAACAAAGCATTAAATGGAGTCATCTTTGATTAAAAAGCTTGAGGCGGAAAACCTCGAGCTCCGTAAAACAATTCACAAACTAAGATCAGATTCAGACAAAAATAATAAATTAATCCAAGAGCAGAGTGCTCAAATCTCACAACTTCTAGCTAAATTAAATGAACTGTCGACTCAAATTTAAAATATGTCGAGCCATTTAAATGTGCCACAGAA